>JAUZST010084734.1:0-20170 GCA_034779995.1 Parotocinclus haroldoi
CAATATTAAGGGATATTATACTGTGAGATATTTCATTTTGAATAATCCAAAATGCTGTCTTTCATTTTACGTCAATTTACATCAAGCTGACCCAATAATATATGTCAAATTATGCGTCTGATACACACCGGCGCTTCAGACCACCTTTGTTGGGACACAACAATAATATAAACCTGTATAATATACGATGCTGTCTAGGTAAACCTCTCATAGTGGCACAGTTTCCGATTTTTTGCTAAGACAAGCTACCAAATACCCATGTATATTTCCATTTTGGCCAGCTGACACCTTGGTTATAAACAATTTTTCAGACAGGTGTGTCACTGCATTGAAATTTCAAACCATTTGGATTACTGCTACCCGCTCTAGACGTTCTAGCATCTGAATCCATCGCATACACTGTGGTGGCTTTGCGCTCCGTAACTGAGCTGAAAATAGGACTCATTCTCGGTTGGTCGCAGCTGATTTGATCGCGCCCATTTTTTATATTAATCAATACCAATGCATGCTTATAAATCCTAGAACAATAATAATAGAAATAATAAAGACGTGCATTTATTCAAAATGTATTTCTAGTTTAAAACTTTTATATCAAAATTATAACTAATTATAATTAAGATTATGTGGAAGGCTTAAAAATAAAATACAATGATTGTTCTGGGTCTCTGGGTCTTACAATTTATATGTAATATTAAAGACCACACATAATAAATATTAAAGCGGTGTTTTAGTGGAAACTGTGGGTAGAAAGCACGACTTTTTCTTTAAATACGCACAATATGCCTTACAGAAATAATGACGTGTTGTATCAGTCAGCTACATGTCGCATAAACATCCGGGTTCGTAGCCAACACGACCGGCTCTAAACCTGCCTCTGCTGCAGAAAATGTCTTAACAACCAGATGCGAGAGTTTTATTTCTGAGGAAATGTAAAATTCAAATCACAGATGTCCCCTCGATAAGCTAATCCAAGCCGAATAGGGCTTGCCTTAGTGTGTCTTTAGGCCAATGTTGACACTTTCAAAAGAGCACATGCCTGCATAAACCATTCACACTGATCTGCTGGTTTGTTCTTCTCTTGCTATCTAGTACCAAACAGATTGCAGACGGAATATATAATGCTCAGAAAAATGAGAGGATATTTAAAAAAGAATATGAAGCGATTAAAAAAAAGAATTGATTAAAAATCTTCAAAGCAAAAGAAAAGACTAAGAAAATTGTTTGATTACACAAAAGATATTCTTCTCAATTGTGATTCAATTACAACTCAAGTATGGTGATTGAGTGGTAGGTGATAGATTCATGGGGTGAACAGAAGTATGTTAAACTGATCGAGAGTGCCCCCACATTGACTGTTCAGTAGGGTGTATGGTCACCCAAAAGTGCCAAAACACGCTGACAGTGATGGTGCTTGGACAGGATCAGATTGTCCAGCAGTTCTTGTGGGATCCTTTTTTGTATTTCCAAGTTTTATGAGTGTTGTATACCCCACCTCAAAAAAAGAAAAGAAAAAAGGGAACGAAATGAAATCTCGTCTCTTGAGTGGACAAAAGCATGTATGTACCCTGAATGGGGCACCAGTCCATCACAAGGCTGGGAAAATGCTGCTATTTCAGCTTTGGGTGTCCATCCCTCAGGCAAAGCTAATCGTGCCTGTATGAGACCTGGCCCGGCCAGACAGCGACGCCGTAGCTCACGACCAAGTCACTGTGGCGGTGGGTGTTGGGCGAATTGCTGGGCCGTATACATACACTTAAGCGGTGTTAACAGGACTGGAGTGTAAAAGCGTGGGCTAAATACCTACATGTAAGCAGCACGTGGGCTACAGATTGGGAATCACTGAACTACTTCCTTTGCACTTTGAGTGGAAATAATCCATGTACGTAGCGTGTTTTCAGGAAAACCCAAGCCAATAACCTATTGATACTCTCTGCCTGGAGAAATCACATTAAATGAACATCATCTAATATAAAGTGTGTCACTGTTATCGTCGTGATAGAGCAAACAACAAAGTAATTGCATTTATAAAAATGCCACTTTCAATCAGCTAAGTGATGAGATATCACTCTTTCAAAACACAGCTGGTTTATTCAGCTGGGGCACATGTAATGTTTTCATAAACAACCTGTTCTTCACGCCAGAGGAACGTCCTCCGCAGTAAGATTATTATCAGACGTGCCTGGAAACACGCCGCAGTAATAATGGCTTCATTTTAGCAAGACCAACGTAATACAGAACGAGTGTCAAGCAACCTGCTCGCTTCAGATTCTGGCACCGTCACACCAAATAACCTTGTGCAACATTTGACACTAATGACCTTGATATTTTAATTAATGTGGCCGAAAACATGGCTGTTTAGACAGTCTTCTCAATAGAATCAACAGGGTTTGTTATTTCTTATATTGCCTCGTGCTGTTTCCGAGAATATTTGCGTACACTGTATAAGCACACCGTTATTTATAAGGTACACCTCGCCAGTGCCGGCTTGGGCTCCCTTGTGATGTCACTGCCTTTTATGGCGGTTATTACGGCATAGATTCACCAAAGTGCTGAAAACAATCCTCTGGGATTTTGTCCATATCGACATAAAACCAACACATATTCGTTAAATGTTTAAAGGTGTGTTGATGTGGATCTCCCATTCCACCACAGCACCAAAGGTGCAGCCTTTAATTGCGATCTGGTGACTGTTTAGCCCATTTGAGCATAGTGCTGTCCTACGATGTCCTGCTGGTAGCTGCTAGTTAATCAGAAGATGGTACACTGAGGTCATAAAGGGATGGACATGGTCAGCACCATTACTGTGTAGACTGTGGGGTTTGAACCGTCATCGACTCGTCGCTCAATTGACATTAAGGGGCCCAAGATATGCCAAGAAAATGAGGCTAGCCTCGTCAGAAAAGGCAACATTTTCCAACCTTCTATCCAAATTTGGTGAGCCTGTGCGGTCACTGAGTGTGGTCATTTGTGTATCAGTGTAGCCCACCGGTTTCAAGGTTAGATGCGTTGTGCATTTAGGGATGCTCCTCTGCGTACCACGTCGTAATGAGTGGTAGTAATTTGAATTACTGTTGCCTTTCTAGCAACTCGAACATTCTGGTCATTCTTCTCTCACCTTTGGCATCAACAAGACATTTTCTCAAAGAGAACTGCCCTCACTGGATAATTTCTCTTTTTCGAACCGTTCTCTCTAAACCTTAGAAAAGGCTGCGTGGGAAAATCCCAGCTGACGAACAATTTCTGAAATACTCCTAGCAGCCCGTCAAAGTGACTTATATCACCTTTCTTCCCGGTTCTGATGCTCTGATGCATTCTGACAATAAAAGTAGAAAGAGAGATCACCAGAGATCCTGATTCAATCTCAGCCTCTGACTGCACCCGTTTGGAATTTGTATGTTCTCCCCACGTCTGCCGTGCTTGCAGCCTTCCACACTCTAAATGAGTCTCTCTAATGGCACCCAGTATGAGTGTGCTTGACTAGAATTGTGGAGTATGCGCCCTGTTATATTAATAATAATAATAATAATAATAATAATAATACGTTTAATTTATATAGGGACTTTCTCAAGCCCAAGGTCGCCTTACAGCATTTATTCACACACAAAAATCAACATAATTTACACAACAAGATACACAGTTTAAGACAAGCAGGCACAACAAGCATTAAGCAGAAGAGGTAAATAAGAAGGTTATTATTAGGATATTTATAGAACAGGGGTGTGTCAGTGTCTGACCTTTAAGATAATTTTGTGAAAGTGTTACATGGCCTCAGATTCAATTAACAATTTTGTCTTTGTGCGTTTGTGTTTGTGTGTGTGTGTGTGTGTGTGTGCTGGGGAATGTTTTAAACCTGCTCATGTGTGCATGTGAACCTGATCCCATCCAGTGGGTAGATATACAGTCATGGTCAAAACTGTTGGCACCACTGAAAGTTTTCCAGAAAATGAAGCATTTATCCCAGAAATGTATTTCAATTTACACGTTTTGTTAAAAACACGTTCATTTCCTTTGTGTGTACTGGAACAACACAATGTCATGTAAAACCCCAAAAATGGGCAGTACAACTTTTTTGGCACCCTCAACTTAATATTTGGTTGCACACCCGTTTGAAACAATAACTGACCATCAACACGCTCCTTGCACCTCCCAACTGGAATTTTGGATCACTCTTCTTTTGCAAATTGCTTTTGCAAAGGTCCCTCATCTTTAAAGGGTGCCTTTTCCCAACAGCAA
Organism: Parotocinclus haroldoi; assembly: GCA_034779995.1. NCBI lineage: Eukaryota > Metazoa > Chordata > Actinopteri > Siluriformes > Loricariidae > Parotocinclus > Parotocinclus haroldoi. Next base: position 4,234 of record JAUZST010084734.1, read on the forward strand.
ATTTAAAGATTCTCTTAAAACCACAGGTGTTCGGTTTAGACAGGGATTTAGGTCTGGACTCATTGCAGGTGAATTCAGAACTATCCAGTGCTTTGTTCTATTTATTTACATTTCTCTGTGCTTTTTGAAGTTATGTTTGCGGTCATTGTCCTGCTGGAAGACCCCTGACCTAGGACACAAACCCAGCTTACTGACACTGGGCACTACATTGGGAACCCAAAATCACACCATTTTGAAAAGGTGCCAACAATTTTGAGTTTTACATGAAACGATGTCCCATTTGGCTTTTATCCTCTGTTTCATTCTGTGTTGTTCCAGTACACACAAAGAAAATAAACATACGTATAACAAAACATATGTAAGTGCAATACATTTCTGGGAGACTTACACATTTTCAGGGGTGCCAACAATTCTCAGTGCATCAGCTGGCTTTGCTTCTACCTGTCTGCATGTCCTAACATTAAATATATAATGTAAAGCAATCACATGATCACATCCTGTGGGGAAATGTTTTATTCCAACCCATAAAGGCGATCCTCTCGATTTTGTCCCTGCATATATGTTGTTGTGAATACGTTCTCATCATAACCCACTCTGGGAATAAAATAGGATTATTATAGTTAAACAATATTACAAAAAAATACTTTATATGTTTTACTTACAACACAAATAATATGATAATAACTCATTAAAACTAGAAATGTTGCCTGCTATAGCAATTAAAATTATAAAGCAGCAGCAATTATTTTTCTTAAAAAAAAAAAAAAAAAAAAGACATCTGCTTAGTCAAATTAAATATCCCAAGAATCCACATTGTTTTGTTTCTACATTAAATGTAATAAAATGCTTACATTTTACTTGCAAACCAATAATGGTGGTATAAACACGTTATAAGTTAGAACATTATATATTTTTAATAATCAGCATAACAATGCCAATTTTCTAATGGGCAATCTCGAAACGAGGCCAACATTTTTATTACTGATCACTAATTGGGTAGGACTATGGGCAGGACTAACTACTTTTAATTACTTCTTAACGTATTATTAACGTGATAGCAAACAAAAACTGCTAACCATGTTCTGCCCTGTTTAGTGTTCCTTTCTTTTTAGTACACATTTCAATTTGTATTTAACAAAAGTTTTAGGGCAAGGTTTGCTAACAAGGCATCCATTTGTTTATACATACTCATGTGGGACATTAGTTGGGTTTGGGGCTGAGAAAGGGTACTAGTTATTTTGTTTGGGTATTTAATACACGATCTTTCCCCCTGTATAGTATGCATACAATTATTATTACCCGTATATTACAGTAGTTTAAAGTGTTTGAGATTTCTTTTTTAAAGCTAGCCAGCTTTGTGTTAGGAATTCATACACCCCAACCCAGCTCTGTCTACTGATTCTTCTCACCTGTCTCACATTAGCTAAATCACATCCTCTCCTATTTAAACCTCTTGTTTTAAGAGGTCAAAGCCAAATGCTTTCCGAGTTTGTTCATGTAAGCCTTTGCTCGAACTCAATTTGTTCTCCTTCTGCATTCGTCTGCACTCCCTTTTTCTTTTCCCCATGATTTTTTTACTTACTGCTACAAATACTGAGACAGACTATCCATTCATTTCATATATAAACAACTCTCCGAAACACTTACCTCTGTGACATTATCTTGAAAGCGTCAGGCAAGTAACACTGCACGTTCTCCATCTGGAAGGGGTCGGCATCACAGATCTTGTCGTCGGTTCGTCCGTAGTTCGCCGTCTCGATCATGATGACGTCGCTGCCGGGGCAGCGGAGCTCGATGGGGTAACCCTCGCACGCAAGCTCCCTCCTCATTAGGCCGAAGGGCATCATGGAACGACTTAAAGCTGTAGAGAGGGGGAGAGAGAAAGAGCAGGTAAAATAAACATCAGGAACTGTGTGGACTTGAGGAGGTGGTGCAGGTGCAGATCCATGCTGACATAATGAACAGGTTAGTGTGTGTTCTGCAGACCAAGTGTGTGTCGTCTCGTGGTGCAGCAACTCACTTATCTCTCGCTCTTCTCACAACACTCCAGTTCCTGTTCCAGTTACATAAGCACACAGAGGATAACACCCTATCACCTGATCTCCCTCACACATAAATACAGACATACAGAGAAAAGAGAGGGAAATCACTGCACATCTGTCATAAACTAGCACATATACGCTTCAGAAACTGCCTTACATTAATATACACTGCTCCCAAAAATTAGGGGGTACTTCATTATGGGATATTTCATTTAGAAATATCCCCTCATTTTGTAAGAAGTATAGTTTAGGAACCTTCTAAGTAACTAAGGGGTTCCTACTCAAGGTCACAGTACAGCTGGCACAAGGCAGGACCCCAGACAAGGCACCATTCCACCGTTGGGCACACACTGGGGAGACTTTAAAGACACTAGCTAACCTAACACACATGTCGTTGGAATGTGGGAGGAAATCAGAGTACCCGGAGAAAACCCATGCAGAAACGTGAAAAACATTCTAATTCCACACAGACGGAGGCCAGGGTCGGGATTGAACCTACATCACCGTGCCTCCCTTTCGAACCACAGACTTCCTGATGTGATGAGTAACTGAATAGATCTGTAACTGTTTAGTAAGCAAAGGTTCCTGATATTAAATAAGACTGTTTTGGATTGGAAGTTACGATACCGGACTGTGAACCAAAAGTTCCAGGGTGCAAATCCCACCTCTGCCAAGCTGCCACTGATAGGTCCTTCAGCAAAACCCTTAACCCTCAACTGCCTGGCTTGTAAGACAGCGGGTTCTAGATGTTAACTAAAGAGTTGTGTAACCTTTTGAGTAGTTAAAGAGTTACACACATTCTTAGTAACTAATGGGTTCTAGATATTTTGAGGAAGTACAGACTTGCATACGTTCTGATGAGCTAATAAATAAGGAATAACTGAGGAACTAAATAATGTTCTGTTCTGTACTTGACAGTTCCAGAACCTCCAGAGGAGATAAACAGTTCTAAGCTTTCTGCGTAATTAAAGCTGTAAACCCATTGGATAAGAAAGCTTAAATAAGGAACTGTCCACAACCTATAAAATCTGTTCTAACCAGACTTCCTGATCATCATTTGTGCAACCCTCAAGCTGGGGCTCTGTGTGTATAACCCATAATGCATTGTGTGTCTACCAGGCTGCTAGCTCTGGTGGCTTCAAGCTGTGAATTAAATATAGCATAAAGTTAGCAGGGTTTGCACAGATGCTCCGGAAAACTTTCAAGGACAAGTTGAATTCAGGGACGATACTAAAGATACTGCTTCAGCATTCTGGATAAAATCTTCCTTTTCTTCTAATGAATTGCTTAGAATGGAACTATATATATATATACAAACAAAATTGGGTTTATTTTTCCATGGGCAAATAGGAGCATCAACAACCGACGCATAAGACAAGACACACTCTGAATCCTCTTGTGCGGAGTGTACAGAGTAGAGCCGACATAATATCTCAACTCTCTTGTGTCGGAAAATATATTATAACATATCAAAGTAAATGGCAAATAGTAGCCAGACTTTGTAATGCATAAACAAATCAACGAAACAAACGCACACACCGATTCCTCTATCGCCTCCTCCTCGGCTATTTATGATCAAAAACACAGACAGGTTAACAAAACAGAAACTTGTAGTTGCATTTCTAAGGCCTCGAAATAAAACCACCAGGCCAGATCTGTCTCAGTCCTCAGTAAAAGCAGACAGCTTATCCAGAGTTTTTATTTAGAACTAGCAACATGTCAATATACTGTGGAGTTAGTGTGGTGTGCAGTCTGGGAGATGCGTGACAGAGAATACCCCCACAGATGGTACAGCTGTCCCAGGAATGCAGAGTAAATGCCTCTCTCTACTTACCATCTATTCAATTCAATTCAATTTCGTTTGTACAGCGCTTTTTACAACAGACACTCACACAAAGCAGCTTTACATTGATGTATAAACAAGTGTCACAAATTGAATTCTATTCGTCCCTAATGAGCAAGCTAATGCCATCTCTATATTATCAAACAGTCAACAAAGAAAACAGCTCCCACCATTTTGGTTTCCACCATCCAGATACACCATCTAGAACCTTTACTACACATCCCTGGCCCTGTCTGGACCATTTTCCGGTTCTTGTTCTTGTTCTTGTAAGAAAATGTGTTGTGACGGGTCTCAATCAGTGACCCAACAGTGGCGGTTTGGTGAAGAAGTCCTTGATTTTAACCACTAAGCTACCACAGTCCTGCTCACCATATTTATCACCAACTGAGGAGAAACCAGCTAGCATGTGAGATCTTGTGCATGGTAGTATCATGGTTCTGCCTATTTCGCTGCATCTGGGCCAGGGAAACAAGCTATGCTGGATGTAATAACCAATTCTGAATAATGAAACCAAGCAAATTCTAAAGGACAATATCAGGACATTTGCCTGTGAACTGAATCGCGAGAGAATGTAGGTCAAGCAGCAAATGTAAGCACACAAGTTATTCTGCTAAAATGTTAAAAAAAAAAAAGAATAAAATCAATGTGTCGGAATGACCGAGTCAAAGTCCTGACCTGTGCTAAAGTGCACAAAAACCCCAGAGCTGATTCTGCTTTGTATTAAGGAATGATCTAATATTCCTCCAAGTCCATGTACAGGAACGATCAAAAGCTCCCGGAAAAATTATTTTGGTATTTTAGATGTAACAAACGGGTCAGACTGATACTGAAAGCAAAGGTTCACAATAATTTGCCACACACAGATATGAAATATCGGATCATTTTTACTTATTTATCATCTTCTGCTTAATCCACACAGGGTCGCGGGCCAGCCGGTGCACACCCGACAACTCCGGGCACAAGGGCAGGAACAACTCTAGACGGGACGCCAATCCATCGTAGGGCACACACACACACACACACACACACACACACACAGTCCTGCACAGAGTCGCACACCAAGGGCAACTTTTAGAGACACCAATCAACCCAACAATCCTCCACTGTGGGAGGAAACTGGAACAGCCAGAGTAAACCCACGCAGACATGGGGAGGTTATGCAATATCCACACAGAAAGGACCCAGGCAGCTCCACCCTGGGATTGAACCCGGGACCTTCTTGCTGTGAGGCAGCGGTGCTACCCACTGATCTACGTTCTGCCTGGATCATTTGGAATAAAAATAAACACATTAATGGCTTAAGAAACAAATGGCCCTAACCCTAAGACTAATAACCCATAAGACTAATTTGTCTCATTTGTTGAACTGGGTTTTCTTGATCTTCTTTTAGGACTTTTGTAAAACATGAGGTCGTATTTGTGTAGAAACATCACACATTCTACAGGGTTCTACTTCTACAAACTTTCAAGCGCAGCTGTAAGTGAGCAACAAGTGCTCTTAACTTAGGAAAAGATTTAAAAGAATTAAACATCACCCAGAGACCCTTAGATCAGATTTGTATTGTTTATGTTATTAGATTTAAGCCATATTAAATAGAGACTAACCTATATAAGGTCATTTCATTTACATGTCGTTACTAAGCAATCTAAAAAAAAAACAACTAAGCTCCGACTTGATGCAAGCCACAGAGATAGAGAGAAAAAAAAAAGTTATAAGGCCATGGAAGAAGCCATTTGTGCTGTGTTAACAAAAGAAAGCAAACACCGAGATAAAGCGCGATGGTGAGAATGAAAGAGGCAGATGGGGAGATCAGAAGAGTACAAACAGAGAGAGAGTGGAAATGGGGGAGAATGAGGGCGACAGAGCTAGCCAGACACGAGGCGGAGAGAGCTGTGTGTTGTGTAAAGAGGTGTGGATGGGTTAATCGCAGCGCCGGCTGAGTGGTCCAGAGAGAGGCAACAAGTGCTGTGTTCAACCCGCCACGAGAGCTTTCAAAAAAGCCGTGCACAAAATGGCTGCCGGCTGCCTCCAGTGACTGGGGTACAAAAAAGAGAGGGAAACAAAAGTCTCTCTGGAGCTCTCCGTGGTGCTGAAAGACAACTGTCTGAATTTGCTTATGCTGTTAAACCTGCATGAAGGTGTGGAGCTGCTGAAAGACACGAGTTCAGTTTCCCACAGGCATCCGAGCCCAAAGAAAATCACAGACAGCCACTAAAATATAGAGTTGTAACAAAAGCAGATCTGACATGGCTACTCTGTTGGATGACTGATCCCTGGGCCTGAGCACCACAGTGTCATACGACTGCCAGTCAGCAAGAGCTGTGGAGCTGACATCCATGCCTCTCCACCACTATGTAACCAGAACCTATAAATACCACAGTCTCTCAGTAAGACTGACAGAAATCCAGCCTCTGCTACTGCAATTAACAGATCTCACTGTACACAATGCTATACACAATATGGATCCTTTTCTGAACACTTACATTGCCATTCTCAGATTCTCAACACTCACCGTAAACTAGGGGAATAACGATACGCTCCGCTCACGATTTGAGTCGATTCACTTAGGTTAGTATGATTTTGAAAACATTCCTGAATAAACCCCTTAGTGCTCTGCAAATAAAATCTTGGATTGTCGCGTTACCTTATATTATATAACAGCTGTGTGAAAACATTCCTTTTAATTTCGGAAGATATAAAATATAAAATAATTTAACAAATGGGTCACACTGATACTGAAAGCAAAGGTTCACAATGATTTGTCACACGCAGATATGAAATCGGATCATTTTTATTCATTCGTCATCTTCTGCTTAATCCACATGGGGTCGCGGGCCAGTCGGTGCCCACCCGGCAACTCTGGGCACAAGGGCAGGAACAACCCTAGACGGGACGCCAATCCATCGTAGGGTACACACACGTACAGTCATGCACACAGTCACACACTAAGGGACACTTTATAGACACAAATTAACCTAACAGGCATGTCTTTGGACTGTGGCAGGAAAACGGAGTACCCAGAGTAAACCCACGCAGACACGGGGAGGACATGCAGATGAACCCGTCAGGCAGCGGTGCTACCCAATGAGCCACCGTTCTGCCCAGATCATGTTTAATCAAATAAACACATTAATGGGTTAAGAAATGAATGGCCCTAATCCTAAGACTAATAATTTCTCTCATTTGTTGAACAAAATAATGAGCACTTATTAATGTGAGCATGACAGACGATGCCCTCTGATGTTCAAAAATGCAACTGCCCATCGTGATACTTTTGCATTGCAATGCATCGCTACACCCCTGACATAAAAAATATGTCCAAAACATGGGTTTCAGCTTGGATTTATTTTTACTCCTACAAACCTTTCTAGTACATTTTGGAACATGGTTGTGAGAACCTGCACTGGTGTTGGAAAATAAGTCCTGGCTCACTGTTGGCAGTCCAATTCATCTGAGAGGTGTGTGATGATGTTAACCAGCCAAGTCCTGACCACGGACTGTGGTAGCCTAGCGGTTAAAGTACTGGACTCTGGCCCTAATGGTTCAGGGTTCAAATCCCACCTCTGCCAAGCTGCCACAGTTGGGTCCTTAAGCAAGGCCCTTAGCCCACAATTGCTTGGACTGTAATGACCGTATGAGTTGTAAGTCGCTCTGGATAAGGGCATCTGCTAAATGCCCTAAACGTAAATGCGAAGTTTTTCATCAAAGTTGGCAAACAGCTTCTTTACGGAGTTTGTTTAGGAGAGCAAAATAGAAAAAAAACAAACAGATGAACTGGTCTGTTTGGAGGTTTTAACCAGTGAAAGTCTTTTACTCCAAGTCTAGGTTTTTAATACAATCCATTTAACTGTCACAGTTTAGGCTTAATATGGCCTGGATGCAGATGTTAAGGGCAACCACCATATTAAAGATGACAGTAAAACTCAGACTTCACTTAGCCTATTTGTGATAAAGGCACAAAAGGATTTTTCATCACTTGAGCTTCACTTCAAAATGCCCTTCGTCTGTAGGATCTCATATCTGTATGCATCATAATATGAACCAGTTACTACTCATAATGTGTCTGCAAACTTTTGTCCACCGAGAGTACTTGATTTCAAGTCTCCAGATATTTCTAGATCTCTTTCTAGCTCTCTAGTGACTTGATCTCACTTAATAATTGAAAGCAGCTATTTGGAAACGCCAACACTGTGCTGGTCGCTGCGAGAAATCGGTCAACCATCGGACGGCTGATTTCTGACAATGACTGCTATTGTGTTGTACGAATGCCAATGAGGTCAGCTCTCACTGGAGTTGACGTCTATTCCCCTACAACCAAGTATTACAAATGCCACGCGGTTTCAGCCAGGACAAAGTCGAACCACTCAGAAATCAATCCCGAATCGTTTAATTCTCACTTCTGAGCTCGACCACAGTTCAGAACACTAATTTGAGCTGAATTTCTCAATACTGGCAACCTGTTATTTTGATGTGTGGGAAGAAAGTCAGGATTGGACTGGGCAGTTTGCTTGGTTATTGTCTTTAACTCAAGGTCCCACTTTGATTGGAGGAGACTGGGGGGGGGGGGGGGGGCATTTCCCAAGAAAACACATGTCATACGTTATTTTTCTCTGAAGCAGGGTCAGTGTGAAAAGGCCTTTACATCCTAAGCTGCTCCAGATTCTGCAGTCTCCTCCTAAACTGTAAATGTCAGACGCTTGTCCCGACACACACACAGACACACACAGACGCACACACAGACGCACACGCACACACAATCACACATGCTCCTTGATTCCCCCAGCTGTCTGCCTCCACGCTACATTAAATCCTCTTCCCCCTGCAAAGCCTCAGCCGGCGGCACGGGAAAATCACTCAGCCAGAGTTAGAAGGGAGAAAGGAGCGAAAGAGGAAGGAAGGGAGGGAGGGAGGAAGGGAGGGAGGGAGTGAAGAGAGGAGGGAGGGAGTGAAGAGGGGAGGGAAAGTAAGAGAGAGGCCATGTCACTAACCAAAAGGCTGCTGAACACAAGGCTCTGTGATGCACTTCACCTTCAGAGTCAAGTACACCCTCGGCATCCATTTGAATTTCTTACCTCCAAATTTGAACGACAATTCTGACGTTAAACGCCGTTAAAACTCAGTCACTCGTTCGCTGATCACTACAAAGGCTGTTCCATGTACAGCACACAACAAGAACTGGTTTTACTATATTATTTTTTTATTATGTTGTTATATCATGTATAGGGAAGCACTGTATCGGTGGGTAGCACGGCTGCCTCACATCAAGAAGGTCCCGGGTTGGAGCGGCCTGGGTCCTTTCTGTGTAAAGTCTGTGTGGGTTTACTCTGGGTACTCCTATTTCCTCTCACAGTCCAAAAACTGTGTGCGTGTTAGGCTAATTGGTGTCTCTAAAGTGGCCCTTAGAGTGTGACTCTGTGTGTGTGTGCGCGCGCCCTACGATGGATTGGCGTCCGGTCTAGGGTTGTTCCTGACCCCTGACCTTGCACCCATAGTTGCTGGATGTGGGTTAAGCGGAAGAAAATGGACGGACGGATGGGTATATTATGTATATTCCATCAGTTTACGGGTGCGGTGTCTCACACACCTTCAGTCTCGCCGCTGCTTTCCCGGTAATAAGCCGTTCCAAAACTGAGTTTCACTTGATTCTCACTTCCACGTCATTTCTTTATATTAAAATGATAATGCCCTCTGGTGTTCAAAAATGCAATCGCCTCAGAAGGCGTAATAAACAGAACACGTGTCATTGTAAGCCTCCGCGATGCAAATTGTGACACTTTTGCATCGCAATGCGTTGCTACACCCCTGACATAGTGTCCAAAGGTTGGGTGGGTTTCAGCTTGGATTTATTTTGCTGCTTGAAACCTTTCTACCACATTTTGGAATATGGCTGTGAGGACCTGCACTGGTGCTGCACAATAAGTCCTGGCTCACTGTTGGCAGTGCAATTTATCTGACAGGTGTGTAATGAATGAAAGTTCTGTGCAAACCAGCACAGTGGCACATTTATCACTAGAGCATTTACCATGGTCTTGTTGTTTTCCTTGCCAATCTATTTATTGTCCAGACCACTAAATAAATAATATTTAGCAATTGTAGCTTTGACCTGGAAGTGTATGCTTAGCTATAAAATGGCATGCCCGCCTTGATAGGACATGTTGGATTCCTTCCTTGGATTCATAGCACAATAATAAGCTCTTATTTGTACGGTTCATTTCACAATCTCAAGGTCGCTTTACAGGCGCAAGAAAAAAAAAATTATAATAAATAACAACAACCGTACAAAACAAGCCATGAGGTGCAGGAAGGAGCATCGTTTAAATAGAAATATCGTTAGAAATGACTTGAAGGTTGAAACAGGAGTACAGTGAAGAGTTTGGGACAAGGAATTCCAGTGCTCGGGGGCTACAGCTGGTGCCAAACACTGAAGAGCTTTAAAATGAATACAGAAACTGCTAGCCAGGGTAGCTGATTGAAAACAGGTGTGACGTGAGGAAATTCCTTGTAAACTCCAACAATCAGGAATAACGTTAAAACCACCTCCACGTTTCTACACCCACTGTCCTTTTCCCAACATAGCATATAAGGGCACTCTGTAGTTCTGAGCCTGCTCTTAATATTTTATTTGCCCTTTATCACCCTGTTCTTCCAAATGTATTACCCCCAAGCTGTCCAGATCAGGTGGATCATTCTCAGCACTGCGGTGACACTGGCTTGGTCCTGCCATGTAGGCGAATGTTGTGCTGGAATGAGCGGGTCATACAGGGGAGTTTTTAAACACCTCCGTGTCACTGCTGGACTGAAAACAGTTCAAGCACCAAAAATATCCAGCCACCAGCATGCTATAGGCTGCGCACTGTGAGCACCGATGAAGGGGGTGATTAACACAGAGTGTGTTTTGTTCAGGACGGACCAGCAAGTTAGGCGTGTTAAATAGAGTGGGCACAGTGTTTTAAGACGCCAGCAGCACTGTTGTGTCTTTACGAATAGAGATGCTACACTACGTAAGTAATAAGTATAATGAACCCTCAGAACGCACAGACAGCCACTTGGACACACACACGCAGGGACGAACACACACACACACACAGATGCAAAGTGTGGTACAGTGGGATTAGCACTAGTCAGTGTGCAGTCATGGATTCTCAGCATTCTCCACACCTCTGGCCAGTGATTAGACTATTACACAGAACCCACACAGTCTCACTGTAGGAGAGCAATCATTCACATGTACACACACCATCACACTTACACACACACTTACACACACACACACACACACACTGTCATTCACACCTCTACATGCAGAGTTTCTCACACACTCACTCACTCACTCTCTCACTCACTCACTCACTCACTCACTCACTCTCTCACTCACTCTCTCACTCACTCTCTCACTCACTCTCTCACTCACTCTCACACACACACACTCTCACACACACACACACACTACTTATAGTCATACAGTTATAGAGATTGTGCCGTGTTAGTGATTAAGCTACTAGACTATGGACCACAAGATTCAGGGTCCATATTTACCCAGCTGCCACTGTTGGGTCCTTGAACAAGAAATAACTGTAAGTTGCTCTGGACTCTGGATTTTTCTTCCTCTATCGGACTCTATTGTATTCAATATTTATTTAACTGTTAGCATTTACTTAGTTTCTGTTATTCGAATTATTACTACAAACTTTATTACATAAATCAATTAGTTTCGCTCTTACATTTTGCGTCTTGGTCCTTCCTAGGTTTCTTCCTCTTTCTTCTTTCCTTTCCACTGTCGCCCTGGGTTTGTTCAAGTTGGCATTGGCCTTAGAAGATCATCCAATCCTGTAAAGCTGCTTTGAGACAATGCCTCACTGTAAAAATCTTTATATAAATACATCTAACTTGACTTGACTATAAGTTCCACAAGGTCTGGGTTTAAATCCCACTTCTGCCAGGCTCCTTGTGTAAGGTACTACTCCGAGTCGATATCAAAGAAATTTAAATCACTCTGAGATTCTTGCACAAGCCCTCTTTAGGTCACGGCACAGCATCTCCGAAAGGTTAAGGCAAAGACCCTTTTCTTTATTCACCATCCTGTTTTGGTACAATCGCTACACAGCTCCAGAGACCCTGGTTCGAGTCCCAGACCGGCCGCTGCTTGTGTGAAGTTTGCATGCTCTCCATCTGTTAAGCTCTTTTCCTCTGTGGTTTCCTTTCCTTTCGCTTTATTCTGAGCAGAATCTTTAACAAATTCCAGATATTTCTGCAGCTCTGTTGCTCTTATTCTGAAAGTATTCTGCACCGCGTAAGATTAGGGTAAAGCACATTTCGCTTTCAGTCGATGCGATTAGATACGGCACAAAATTACCGTTAACCATTTAACCATTCTATACACTTGAGTCATGACTTATTCAGGTCTGCTCCAGTATGTTCTAGTTAAGTTCGATTGAATACATGATGTGAGCCAGTTTTACTTTGTTGAGGACCACACTTTCTCCATTGACTTTATTTCCCTCTATCAACTGGTTTACTGAGTGATCCTTTCCCCAAAGCTCCTACCAAAGGAATTTAATGAACAGGAACGTCCATCCGCCATTTGCGCTGGCTTTAGCTTGCTCTCTCACTCACAAACATGCAGACATACCAGGGAAGTAGATTGTCCCGCAAATCAATTTGGTGTATTCAACCGTATCGATTTTTAGCCGTTTCTGCTTCTGATTTGTATCAAGCCTAGACTCATAAACTGCTGAAACTGTATCGTGGACAGGTGGACCGATTTATTGATTCAAACAGATTTTTCTCTTCACCCTGACATGATGACGAACATCCGGCGCTTTAAAACATACCAATGCCTTTCCAGCCTTATGCATGTTTATAGTCACAGTGATTCTTACATTGAATTCTTTTTCTTATTAAGACTCAACTTAACCAAAGACTGTCTGCACATTCCACAGTGTGTGCCCTCATTCCTGACCCTATACTAATTCACTATTTTTTAAAACCTGATTACCTCATAAACTATGGATTGGATCACCTGGATTGAATGTAATAGATTACAGTCCACACTGAAGCAAAGCAGCCCTGAAATGTGTTGCGAAAGACGAGATAGGACCCAAGGACGCGGAAAAAAGGGGCGAACGACGTTCAATAACGAAGGGAAAATAACGAAAGAGGCAGAGCAAAAGGCTCTGCAAGATACAAAAACAAAAGCGGGGAATGTCGCGCCGCTGTGGTGCGCCCCGAATGGGAATGGCACCCTCCAGCGGGTGGGATCGTGCGCGCGAGGTAGGAACCCTGACAAAATGCTTCCTCCACCACGCTTCAAAGTTGGAAAGAGGATTTGGTTTTGGTGTGCATTGTCATTATTCTTATATCTTTAAGACTTAAAGATAATCCCACTACGTATTCACATTATGTCCAACACTCCAGGTAACTTATAGTTTTAGAAAGAAGTGAACTTTTTCTCAAGGCCAATTTTGTGCCATGCGTCTGACTTCTGATCACTGGAGCAAGAAACATCCATTTAGCAGATACCGTTTAAAACAGCGACTTACAGCTGATACAGTCTTACAATCCAAGCAATTGTGGGTTAAAGTTAGTGTGCTCAAAGACCGAACAACGACAGTTTGGCAGAGCTGGAATTTGAACTCTGGATTTTCTAGGCCAACAACAGCACCAAAACTTACACTTTTTATTTGTCGGAAGACCTCGTGCACAGTGACTTACAACTAATATTGCAATCCGAGCAATTTCTGATTAAGGCCTGCCCAATGGAAATTCCAACAGAGGTGGGATTTTAAACCCTAGACCTGCTGGTCTAGCGTAGTACCTTAACCAATAAGCCAAACATAGCGCAAAACATTACATTTATTCAGCTTACATTTATCTACCAAGCTCTCATCCAGAAATAAGAAAAAATCTTAGGCCACCTCTAGATGTTGTTATAACATGCTAATGATAACGGGACAAAAAAAAAATGTCTATACTATCACACTATAATCTTATTTTCCACATTTTCCCTGTTCTCCTTCTGTAAAAGTGATTTTATGACTGTTACACTTCCATCCCTTCAGACTGTAGAACAGTTTAGCTGGCATCCCAAAGAAGCTACCAGATGCTGCTATAGCATAAGTGTAAGGGGAGGTCACAGTACACACCTGTCACTGTAGCGTACAGAAGCTGTTTATTCAGATTTTTTATTACCTAATACAGATTACATGTATTTCCTAATAAACAGACTGATAAATAGTTACATACACTCATTATACCTAATTAAATGGTGGCCTAAGGAGTAACTGGCATGTGGACCCAACAGTGGCAGCTCTGCAGGGGTGAGATTTGAACTCTGGACGTTCTGGCCCCAACTACCTTAAATGCTAAGCCACCACAGTTCATAAGAGTGGGTTTAAAGTTGAGCACCTTCTCCGACCCTGCTTACCCTGCTGATCTGGAGAGTGTGACTGTATTAAAAGGGAATCCCTGTAGATACCCAAGAGAAGCAGCTATAAGTGTCCCCTGGATAGGGCACCAGTCCATCACAGGGTTGGAAGGCACTGAAGCAACTTACCCCAGTACCCGCTGTGGTTTGCTAGCGTTGCCCCTTTTGGACCTTTTTTAGTTAGTTAAGAGTTTCTTGAATTTATGCATTTTATAAATGCACCTAATGCCACTCCGCGTAGCTCGTCAACACGAGATTCACATTTTCCAAGCCTTTTTTTTTTTTTTCTCGAGAAAGGCAAATGTCATCTCCTTAATTGGAGTTTTGTAGAACTCATAAGCTTAGATGCTACCTTACATTTTAGGGATAAGTAATGTGTTAATTCAGCAATGGAAAACAAAATGTTTTATTAGATGAAGCTATATGAGTTTGCCTATTATTCTGACTTGGATGAGAATCGGCGATTATTTCAGAACGTTCTGTACGCTTATTAGTCAGCCCACAAACAAGCACAACCACGGGCTCTGTACACCAGTCTGAACTGACAATTCTTGAGTCTCGGGCAGTGGGTTAGCGAGTGTCTTTGACTAATCTCGTTCTTCCACTGTCTTTTTTTATCGGGCTCCATCTTAATCTGTGTCCCCGGCACCGCAGGCCCCAGCACAACTGGATTAGCCAAATCACGCGCAGACTGACAGCCACTTCATGCACACTGACGTTATCTACAGTATAGCCATGCCACACAGACCGACACATCTGAATACAATCTGGTTAATCCATGTCCAAATTCCACCCTGCCCGAGCATACGTGCTCAGCAATCCTTTTGCTCTTAGTACCTCGAAATATTGTTCTAGTGCAGTGTTTTTCCTCTGATTTTATTTCATAAGAAAAGCTGTATTAGGATAAAACGTAAATGAATAATTTATGGGATTAAAAATGATCCTTTGTCTAGACGCTATTTTGGGGAGAATAATCAGGGTCTCTATCAAGTGTAGCATTACGGAGTGAGAGAGAGAAAGAGAGAGAAACTGATTAAAAAGATGCATTTGTTCCATAGATCGTTATGACACCATTTTTGTCACAGCTGTCTGATTACACTGTGTGTGCGTGCGTGTGCGTGTGTGCGCGTGTTCTGGTTGCAAGATAGATAAAGATCTGACTCTCTCAGTGATCCAATGAGGCTGGATGGAGAGAGGTGACTCACTACAGAAGGATGAATGGAGTATCCTTTTCACTGCGAGAACTGGAGTCAGCCACCCGTGATTCATTTTCATCCTTTCTCTCACCCTTCCTCTCCCAGTACACTTTAGCTTAATACAACAGGCTTCCTTATCATGACCATTTAATGTCCCTCGGTTCAACGTCTGTTCGCCTTAATGACTGACGTCGTAAAGATGATTGCATTTTATGATAGGAAATAAATATATTTCCTTTAACTGTGGATGTTTCATCCGTAAATAGACACTCAACAATGTGGATCTATTAGCAAAGAACAAAAAATTGTCATTCACCTGTGTGTGTGTGTGTGTGTGTGTGTGTGTGTGTGTGTGTGTAATACCTTACCGGTTATTACAGCTCACGTCGGACTAGAGGCTGTTTTGCTTGTACAAATTACCTGAGTTTGTGCT
>JAUZST010084744.1:0-20168 GCA_034779995.1 Parotocinclus haroldoi
TGGGTGTGTGTTGGTGTGGGTGTGTGTATGTGTGGGTGTGTGTTTGTGTGTGTGTATGTGTGTGTGTATGTGTGTATGTGTGTGTGTGTGTGTGTGTGTGTGTGTGTATGTGTGTATGTGTGTATGTGTGTATGTGTGTGTGGGTGTGTGTGTGTGTGTATGTGTGTGGGTGTGTGGGTGTGTGTGGGTGTGTGTGTGTGTGGGTGTGTGTGTGTGTGGGTGTGTGTGTGTGTGGGTGTGTGTGTGTATGTGTGTGTGTATGTGTGTGTATGTGTGTGTATGTGTGTGTATGTGTGTGTATGTGTGTGTGGGTGTGTGTGTGCTGGGTGAGCAGTGTCTATCTTTAAAGGAGCAGTTGCTTCGTCCTTTCTTTAATTAAAAAAAGTCTTTTTTATGAACTGATGCAGAGCTGTATTGTGGAAGTGCTTGTTTCTGACCCCCTATAGTCTGTAGAAGTCACATGTGTCAACATTTTTGGAGTTTGCATGACCTTCCTGTGTAAGCATGGTTTTACCACTGGTACACTAGTTTCCTCCTACATTACAAAGACGTGTTCCATTAATAAATCACTCTGAAATTGTCCTAGCGGGGGTTAAATTGACTAGTATGAATAACCACGATACTGATGTGATATTTAATGAATGCCCATACTCATAAGGTGGTGTTTGAAGGTTTGTGAAACCTTTCAACTATATCTGCATAAATATTACCCAAAATATTATCAGATCTTTCTAATAATATAATATTTCCGTAATATAGTATAATTCATTAAATCAGACTGAAAAAATCCAATCCCGACATGGAGACAAAATATTGTAGCAGGTGAAATAGTTGCAGTCATCAAACACTAGTTTATTTATAAAAATCAATGAATATTATTTATTTGTGAGTAAAATGCTGATGAACAGTTGAATGCTCAATGAATGAGTGAATGACCTCCCTCTTACCTCTTGTTTGCTGGGCTCTAGCACTCAGCTGTGATTATCAGGTGAGCTGAGCTCTTAGCTAGTCAACCTACTCTGGCTCTGGAGTTACCCCTTTGTTTATGGCCAGTCCTCACATTTGGTTATAGCCAGTGCACCTGCACAGTCATTCATCCACAACTTACTTTTGTATGAGGCAATGGCAAATCAGGTTTATCTAGCATGGCACAGCATTCTAATGCACTGGGTCATGGGGATTAAGGAACAGATGGATGCCATACTGACTGGTGCAGGTTCATTAACTTTCTTTGTGGTTGCTCTGCATTGCCCCATCTCACCCTGCTACCTCTCATCTTGTTCTGTTCTCTGTATTATTCTATGTAAGAAAAAGAGGAAAGCGCAATTGCAGGAGCCGAAACCATGGAGATATCTATTGATCCAACTGCTGTAACATGGCCTAGGTGCTTCTGCTTGATCGATTAATCTTGAAGTGAAGGTCTGTGGATGTGATATTGTCAAGAGTACATCTCGGTTCTCTACTCTGAAGGCTTGTCTCAGTGGCTGTGTGGACACAGGGGGTGATAAAGAAAGAGAATTGAGCCAGAGGAGTAATTTATAAAGTGGCTCACTTCAGTTTCCAACATAACAGCAATGAGTTTGCTCTTACTGAGGCAGTTTCTTCTATTTCCCGATTGTGATTGGGTAAAATAACGTTTGTACATTTTTAAAAGTGGTTGCTTTTCATGTCATTTGTTGTATAGTTGTAATTACTATAGTGTCTAGTATCTAAAGAAATACATTTAGAATGAAGTCATGACCCACAAGCCATTTCTTCTGCACTTTTACAATAACTGCCCACAATGCTTGTTAAAATAATGCTTCATAATGGCAACGGATAAGGCTGCATTAATTGATCTGGGCCTTGAGTGCAGGTTTTAAGAAGACATGCAGACACATGATCAAGCAGCCAGCAGACGTTTTAGCAGACTGTGTGAATGGTTTGTATGGGTCCCATCTTCCTGCCTAAGGAAATGTCTGGGAAATGTCTGTTTTATCAGCTATGGTAGGTGAAAATATCTTGAATTGAGTTCTGAGTGTCATCCACTTTTATCTGATACTGATAGGACACTGTTCTCATACTGATCTGTTAATGACACCCTCAAAGTTATTAATTTAACTGTTTTCTTATGTTATATAAACCATTATAGTGGCTAATATAGACATACCGTAAGTAAGATAGATTGCTGCTTATTTTCTCTGCTTTCCCATCTCTTACACAATAGATGCACTCTCTTTAAGAACAATAATTTGAATATTTTATATTTGATTATGGTAATGCAAAAAATGTTGTTAAGGTCAGAATGGTGCAGTCAGTTCTTCCACACTAAACTTGTGTGGGGCATTTTGCAAAATGTTGCCACAAAGGTTTGAGGCACAATTACACTAAGAATTTACTTTGCTGAAACTATGGGACCCAATCCAAACCATTAAAAACAGCTCCAGTCCATTATCCCTTCTTTATTAAACATTATAGTTGGCACTATGCCTTCAGGCAAATAGCATTCTCTTGACAGCCACCAAACTCAGCATTGTCAGAATGAGCTACTGTTCATTCTAGATGTAGAACGGCACTTACAGTCGACCAAAATAGCATTAGCTGGCCAGAATATTTGGCAAGCCAAGCTCTTGTGACAATGCTTTATGGAACTCCTTTTTAATAACACCACGTTTGTATATGTTATCATAATTTCAGTCATTCATTAAGTCATATTTAAAAATTTTTAGTCGCATCTACTTGTCTAAAAAACAAATGAGCCCTCTTATGGTGTTCTTCATGTTCTCCTGTGTGTGTGGTTACAATGGAACTTGTTTCCTTAAATCATATCCTTTGAATACAGCCTATTTGCAACTTTAAGGAGGTTTATTTCATGTGCCACATCTGAGATGTTCTCATACAACACATTATAAGAAGATCATGTGACACTTTTGGCTTGTTTCCTATTGTTGTTTCATTCCTTTTTAAAGAGGGAGGTTGAAATAAGGGCAGAACATGGTGAATCATGATGACATCTTTTTCTCAGTCACTGCAGCTTGAAAAGAAGTGCATGGCGGTGTATAATTGTGTGGCTGTGTAGAAGCTGCTATGAATAAATGCCAAAGTCTTTTGTTACTGAGTTAAGCTACTGCGAGTGTGACTGACATGTCTCTGTTAAATGTGTGTGTGTGTTAGGGGGGCGTACAAGGGTAGAAAGGTTGAGCATTTTTACCTTGCAGGGATATTTTGCTGTTTATCCTATGGAATTTTTTTTTTTTTTTAGTAAAACAATACTGCAATATTTTTGAAAAATCACAGGGGCAATAATTTGTAGGTGGAGATTTAAACTGGATCAGTATGATGTTATGTCATTTAAATTTCCTGCAATGATAGATAAACTATTATTGTGTGTTTGTGTGTGTGTGTGCGTGTGTCTTTCTGTGAGTGTGACAGACAGTTACACAGTGCTGTCGAGTTTGTAAATCTAGACCCTGTAGATCGCAGTAGCTACATGGCTGCATTAGCACAACAATTTACACTTCTTTACCAGAGACAGACACTCTGGAAATAATGAAGTCCAACTGACTGGAGCCAATATGACTGCTACAGGCAAGACTAAGTGTGGGAGGGGAGGAGAGAAGGAGGATAAGATGAAGCACACAGTAAACAGGATATACAGGAATGCTAAGCCCCACTCCACCCTATGCCTCTCTTTCTTTCCTCCTCCTTCAACAAGTAAGGGCAATTACATGGCTGTGTCTTGCATGTCTTTCATCTGGTGTGGGCAGCAGTGGTGAAATGAAGGTCCTCTCGTGTATAATTACATGGAGACATCCTGGATGAGGGCGTCTGTCGCAGTGCAAAACAAAACAGACTAAATATTTTGATATAGGAAGTGATACAAGGACCAGTTGTACTTGTTTGATCCACCTGGGAACTGGTGTCTTCTGTCTCATTGCTCAGGAAGATTTTCTTAACTTGATCTCAGTTATTTCACCAGTGCAGGGTAGATTACAGGCTATGTTGTCGTGTTTACATTTTTTTGGTTTTGTTTTTTTATGATTTTGAGTACGTAGTGTACATGGTTTGTAACTAAGATTTATTCAGATAACTCTAAATGACATGGTAAAAATGTGATTGTTCAGGAAGTAAACTGCCATTTACTCATATAAGTGGTTGTGTGAGTGTAACTTCAAATCAAGAGGGAGGGCTAAATACATGACAAAGTTCCTAAAGTCAATGTTCATGTCATTCATTATCAAAAATGTGTATGTAAACAGCCATTTCTGTGATCATCAAAGTGAAGAGTGTTTGTGTCTAGCTCCGGCTAAAATCATTGTTGTTACTTGTAATGTCTCTTAGGGGATCTCCATAAGGGTATTAAAATGTAGTACTTTGTACAACCCCTTTTTGCCAGTCTTCTCATATAATGCCTAATGAGATATGCAATAAAAATATAGAACATGTAATCTCAAAGCACTGCTCAATACAATTTCTGCCCATTAGAGACCCTTTTTATGGACTGCCCTCTTCAGCTCATCACACAGATTTTAAATAGATTTTACAGGATACTGAGATGTCATAAGCTTGATTTTATGCTTACTTTATATTAATATGCATTATCTTAATGTCATTATATTATATTAATACACGATTTATGTGTGTTGATTTTCAAGACCCTTGCTTACAATAGATAAAAATTCAGGTACTACGTAAGCACAGAAGTAATTTGGAAATAATAAAAATGTCTTAAACAAGGATTGTCTGCAACAGCATTGAAAGTCCTGCCACCCATGGTAGAGAGAAGATAAGTTGGGACTGTGAGAACCTTACTGGACCTGAGGGGACTAATAAGAGTGTAGTGATGGAGAAACTCTTTAAAATAAGCTGGTGCTTTAAATGTAATAAGCAGAATTTAGTATTTTATGCTATGACATACACAGCTCACAAAATTAGGCAATATTTATTTTTTATGAGCAGTATTGGGGGTAGTGTGAGTTATACGTGAGCAGTATTGCATCATATGCATTTTGTGTTTTGAAGTTTACAGATCATTTTCGCAGGAAGGGCAGTGAATAAAGAGTTACAATAATTAAAAAAATATAAAATGAAGTAATTATGATAAATATTATGTAAAAGAACCTCAAATGTGAGTAACAAATCAAACAAAAGCCCAAGGTTTCTTATAACATTTGAGGGACTCTTAAGAAACCCCATCAGTGTTAATAGTATTATTCCCAACTTTGGTGATTAAATTTTTGGATTTAATTGACTGCTGGTCAGTGTTCAGTTTTAGAAAATAATCATTGCTTTAATTAATGGATACACAATGATAAAAAGAGGGAAGCAGGTTAGAAGTATTTTAACATAAATTTGCATGTTTACCATGAATCTGTGTAGAACACCACGAGTTATAGTAGATAATATTTCCCAATAGAAATGAACTGCCATCTATCAGGGAAATATAAATTGTATCAAGGTAAAGTAGTCCCAGAGATTCCGATGGAGGAAATGCCAGAAAGAAGGGCTTCAAAATGAACAGTGTCAAAACTGTCATTCTTTGCAGAGGAACATACAATATATGTTAATTCAAATTCTTCATGAGACTTATGAGCTTATGATATTGTGTATCTAACAAGGTTAATAGGCCCTTTTGTGAAAGAAAAGTATAAAAAAAATCCTCAGTTCCTTACCATGATTAATTTTGGGGATTATTAACCTTGGTATGATTAGGCTCTTATCTGCAGTTAACGCATCTTCTGTGTTAGTTGCTAGAATGCACTATTTTTCTCCAAAGTCATGTGTCAATAGAAAACTGTGAAGTTTAGACACTAATGATTAGATGAAAGTATTGTTGGGATAAAAGAATTCATTTTCTTCTGACACACCTTCCAAATAGTTTCTTGGTATGGAGGTGTGGTCTAATTGTAGATTTGGATTTTTAGTGATCACAAAATGCTACTGTCTTGCAATTCTTCAGCATGGTTCTTGGAAAAATTGTTGCCTCTGTAATCATACTTCTAGACATGTTCATTACAGGTCTGCTTGTTTTAAATTTCGTAATTATAGTAAATATGAGCATTTTGGTGTATACGGGCATTTTGGTTGTGAAATATCTTGTCTAAAATTTTGCAGTACTACTTATGGAATAGAATATTTGTTAAACACCCAAGCAAACAGAAAAATAAATTAGAAGCATAATAATAGAGTGTGTTTCACATTTTAGGGATAGATTAATACTGTATGACATGATAGATATAACACAACCACATGGGTTTGGTGTCACGTTGTGTCATGCATATTGTAACATTGTGTATCGTGGCATAAATTACCAGTCATCAAATGGTGTTGAAGTGATGGACATGTGCAGGACCTAATCAGGCTTTTTGGTATTTTATCTAAAAGGATTGATCCTGGTCAGTGTAAAAAAAGTTAAAAGTAGGGATAAGAAATGTTTAATGCTCTCCTTTACTATTACATGTATGAATTTGATAGCAAATCAGAAGGTGAGTAGACCAAAATGGCTTTTCACTCTAGTTCTTGTAGTGCCCATCACTCAAATGATTGCTTCATTGTCCCATCCCTTGGTGACTTGTTTTTCCATGTCATTTCCTGGAGAGGAAGAGCTGGATGTCTTTTTCCTTCTAGACTTATCCCCTCATGCACAGCCACTGGGTGAATTTTAGCCTGAATTTTAGATATTAACCTAGATTGATCCCAGATAGGGGAATGGAAAAGGCTCAGAGATAGAAGTAACACAGGCTTTGACCCCCAGATTAGAGTGTTTGTAATGAAATGGTACATGAATCAGGGCCCCTTATACACAGGCAGAGAAGCACAGCCCCCACATCATTAATTTTTTTGGCTATTTTTATTCCCTGTTAATACACGGGATTACAGTACCCTAATCTCTTTTAACCATAATTCAGAGTTTGTATCATTGTACCCATCTCTCTCTAAGGATTGTCTGACTGACCGGCCGGCCATACCACTCAGCAAATTGATTAAAACTCTCGACCGTGTCCCAGATTTCAAGGACAGTGACAGTGTAGAAGGAAAAAAACATGTGACAAAATTACAGCTACTATTAAGGTGTGTTGCGTTACCATAATCACATATAAAATATTAAAATTATTGTTCTTAAGGAGAGTGCAGCTATGGTGTAAGAGATGGGAAAGCAGAAAAAATAAGCAGAAAAATGTTTAAATGTATAAGAGAGAGATTATATGACACATTCAACCTCCATAACAGCTTCCAACATTTCCACTGTGAAAATAATGAAATAGAAATTATTTGATCATACCACATATGAAGCAGACCTTTATCATTGTTTATCAAACACCAACAATTACCACACTGTCTGCAACCAACAGCTGCAAGAGAAAAGTATAGATTGCTTAAAAGTAATATGAAAGGCAGACTGCTGTCTGTAGGGACCTGTAACATCTGATTACCCTGTGGGCATCATCTCATGCTTATATTAACTATCAATGTTAAATCCTCTTTCAGACCCTTCTGGTGTTAGAATGGAGTATAGTGTGATAGAATTCACAAATACAAAGCCAGCGTATTGGCTCCATTAAAAAGAAACAAAACAGCATATTTAGAATCCCATGAGTTTTGTAAACAATATACAGAAATAAAAGCTTGAAATTAATGAGACCATAGCGCCCTACAATAATTTTATATACAATTCTAAGGATGTTAGAACAGATGACACATTTAGCATAAATGCTAAACAGTGAACAGAGTACAGTATGTTCTTTTGGGGAAGTCAGAAGAATACGAACTGGCACACTTTGACTAGTATGATGAAAGGACAACAGCAATGTTCATCTGAAACCAACTCAAGCTCCACTGCATTGGTATCTAATACCCATCATGTTGCAGAGTAGACATTTGTAAGATCACTGAGTGTAATGTGATGCTATGTAACATTTATCACTGTTGTTTCATTTCACACCTACAGACTCTAGTGATATGGAAGTCTTGGCACATGGTGTCACAAGTGTGAATCATGCAGTGTTTAAATACATGGAATTTGTGGCCTCATATGACAACTACAGTGATGAAAGTGAAAATTGTTGTGTGACTGCAGATGGGTTTCATAGTGGTTTACAATTTTAAACAAATGCTTTGAACAGAAAATGCTGAAACATTGGGAGGACATATACAGCATCCAAAGTGCATGACTTTTGTTAGCTGGTAAAGATGTACATATCCATACAACATTTTAAAACCTACATTCTGTTCTATAACTAGAATATCACATATGCAGTTTATTTTTGATTTCACTGAGTTTCATTTGCACTAGCCGATTATGTAACAGTAACTGCTCGTGTTCTGTGAAATGAAGTGTTTTCTTGCCTTGGGTATTGCACTGGATGCTACAGTATACATAAATGCATATTTTGACCCCTCTCATCACCACACATTTCTACCTTCTCTCTTGCTGTCTCTCTCACTCTTCTTCTCTCTCTCTGTCTCTCTCTCTCAACTTCTGTCTCTCTCTCTCTCTCTTTCTCTCGCTCGTTCTCCTTCATAAATTCTTTCCTCTGATACACCTAGGGTGTGCTATTGTTGTTGCAATACTCATAATTTTATTTTAGACATGATCCTTGATGATGAATATTGAAATTAAATGACATTTTCGATAAAGAAAGATACTTACAATTCCTTCCACAGTCCAAAGACATGCATAGTAGGTTAATTTTTGTCTCTAAATTGTCATTGACTTGTGTATGCAAACATCCCAGCCGTGTAACTGGAAACAGCTACCGATCCCAAGCCCCGATAAATGCGGAGGGGTGGAGAAAGCAATGGCAAACTACTTAACTATCCTGTCGAAATACTCCATGGATCACTAGTCCTGATATAACCTTGTGTGTGTCACTGAAATATGAAAGATATTGTGCTTATTTTAGTTTTAAAGAACTGTCAAATATACATTAATATATTACTACTATGTAGTATAATGTTACTATTTACTATTGTTAAGCTGTTATTGCATTAATAATGAGGACATAAGACACAGCCATTTCCACAACATAAAAAGCTTCTGCACATTTTATATCAATTCAAATATAAAGGGACAGTTCCAACCACATTAACCAAGGGAAATAGTTCAAATCCATATGCTTGGCAAACAATTGTTTTTACAAACTTTTTACAATTAGTTTTACTGCTGACGCACACATAGTAACATTTCAGAAACAACATCAACGGTGTGAGGTATAAATGCCTACAGTTGTGCCTGGCACTCTCAAGCACAAGTGTAATTAGGGCTTTGTAATCCTTTGGATTGTATGCTATTGTTTATTTTCACTAATTTAAGATAAATTATCAGAGATGCTCAAACCATTTATGCAGAAATACAGAATATTCTAAAGGGTTCACAAACTTTTAAGCACCACTGTACTAAACTGGCCTGCCTGCAGTCCAGACATGTCTCCCATTTAAAATGTGTGACGCAATATACGAAATGAAACGCAAAATTCGACAACACAGACCCTGGACTGTTGAGCATTTTAAGTTGTACATCAAATGGGACGAATTTCACTTACAAATCTTCAACAATTAGTGTCTTATTGTCCCAAACGCTTATTGAGTGTTGATAAAAGGAAAGGTGATGTAACACTGTGGTAAACATACCCCGGTCCTAACTTTTTGGGAACGTGTTGCAGGCATCAAAATTCAAAATTAGGGAATATTTTTAGTATTCATATTTTAGAAAGTTTTATCTGTTTGAACATTAAATATATTGTGTTTGTAGTGGATTCAACTGAATATAAGTTGAAAAGGATTTGCAAATCATCATATTCTGTTTTTATGTATGTTTTACACAAAGTCGCAACATAATTGGAATTAGGGTTGTACATTTACTTCAGAAAATTTTTTAGAGGTAAACAAATTAGATCATGGCCCTATCTAAATATTATTTGGGCTTATGTTTGCTCATATGATGTGGATGAAGTGTGTTTGCTTTAGCTCCACATGAGCTGGGTCTGAGCCATGTCTGGAGGAGTGTATATTTCATTAGTCTTCCTTCCTCCAGGGAGCGCTTGAAAGGATGTGGTGGGCCGTACAGAAGAGAGCAGTATTAGATTATGAGGCAAGAGATTTGAAAGCACTAGAACATCATTGGTAATTGGTCACCACTCCTTTTAATATCTGCACCTCTGGCACGTGACCGTCGGGAGAGTGTGGCCCATGCATTATCCAATTCACCGGCTATTTTCCCGCCCACCCCCACTCTCTTTCTCTCGCCTTTTATCTCGCTACTGTCTTTCTGTCTCAATTCCCGCCTTGTTCATTTAGCCATTTGTGGATCCAAGCAGACACTGACGTGTGTAAGAAGCGTCAGACAAGTTGTGAAAACTCCCTCCTGGGCTGTTTGGCAGTGGTAGAGACACAATCTCTCCAGACGCCACTTCTTGTCTCACTGGAGAGTCTATGTAGTACTCATTCTCTCACTGCTTCACTTCTGTCCTCTATGTCCACAGCCACACTTCCATTCCATCTTTGTTCTATGTGTATGGGCATTCACATATTTTGGCTATGCATTGTAAGGCCATGCACTGATGTAATAATGTCACAATAATGATTCCTAGCTAAACGAAATGTCAAAGGTTTCACGCTGTTGAAGATCTCAATCACTCACTTTCCATACCTACTTAATCCAACTTAGGGATGGGGTGACAGTCCATCGCAAGGCACATGCCTAAGCACACACACTCTCACTCCACTTAAACTGGGCCACTTCCGAGATGCCAGGTGACCTAATGCATGTCTGTGAAATGTGGGGGGAAACTGGAAAACATGCAAGACAGATGGTGTCACGGTTGGTGTTTGAACTTAGAGCTGTGTGGTGACAGTGTTAACCACTGGTGCAATTCTATAAATATGTAACACACACATAAATAGCTGTACTCTTGGATTCCGTTTCTGGAAGGATATATTTCTTTCATTTTTATTTCCGAATGTTTAAGTGTGCTGTATATTAGCTGGAATTTTACTGTATGCTATTAAACATTTTATCAGTGCATAATGGCTGAAGCATTATAGTGCAGCTGTACAAGCCGTAAAAGTAATTGTTTTCTGCTATACTTCATCAGCTTTAAGGGACTTTTAATTATTTTTTGCATCAAGACTGATGTTGAGTCCCCTCACTTATACCCAAAAACCTGCACTCATTTGCACTGGCTTTAAGACGCTCTGGTTCTACCCTAATTTTAACAAGATTGCTGCATTAGAGTGGCTTTTTTGCTTTTTGTGCTCCATAAACGATCCAATTGACTGGAGCTCTTACAGGGTCGACTCTGGCCTCCTGTTGAGACCTTCAAACAATCAGTTTATATGCTGTGATTACAGTGCTGTGATAGTCCATGTGCACCCATGCCACTATTGAAGCCCCCCTGCATTGTAACCAATGATGGAGAAGGGACTCAATAGGTGTGCAGCCTGTGCTGCTGTTGCCTTGATTATAGCACTTTTGGGATTTGTCACAGTTACACAAGAAACCTTTCTCCCATTTCCCCTTGCTCCTGGCAGGCTGGAGGGTCTCTTCATCACTAAGTAACATATTCAGAAGCCCCAAACAGCTTGAGGGCCTCCTGAAGGGAGAGATCATAGGAATAATGGCAACTGGTGATTTCTATTTCTGCATGACTTTTCCTCTCCACTTGGGTTTTTTTTTTTTAATATGATGGTGTGACTGTGTGTTGAGACTACTGGTAAACATGCCATATGTTGTATTTGTGATTTTGTTTTGATTTCAAAACAGTTACATTTGCTAATGGAAACCTAACCTGTTTTGATTTGCCTGCATTATTTTTGATTGTTGTTGTGAGCAGTATAAGCATTGATCCCTCAATCACACCTGCTGCTCTCATAGACCTTCCGGCTTGCGGAAAAAAAAGCCACACACTTTATTTGTGGTAATGACTGTTGGGCTGACACCCTCTGTCATGCTGTCAAAGCTTAGATGTTAGTTAACTTTTCCAACTGACAGTGCAGGTAAAACCACATGTCCATGACGCCACCTTTCCTCACCATTTCTATTGCCAGGTGACCTATTTAAGGTATTATTGGGGAATTTGCTTACCCTTTTCCCCAGAGTTTATTATCGATTTATTACCGGCAGCTCATTATGAAAATTTTCTGTAGTAGTGTTTAGATTGATATGATATTACTTTTCCTACTTATTGCATTGAGAAGTCACAACTTCAGCCTGCTGTAGCTAGGGGACTTGCATTTTGTCCCTTCCATATGAAACAGAACATGATGGGGGCACCCCTGGTCTGTGGCCAGAGCTCTGGTTTTTGATGCCAAGACTCTCTGGCTAGGTGAAAGCTGTCAGCTGCTTTGCTTCAGAGAAAAGTCCGTTGCAGGAATAGGAGCAAGGGCACATGGGATATTAAACATACATAAAAAATACAATTAAAAATACAATTAATTTGGCCAGTTCCAGCACTTTGCATTTACCTCTACATTTCCTATGCAGGTCACCCATTTAACCATAACTGAAATATTTAGCAGGTTTATTTTCAGGTTGCATGCTGATATGTTTATTTTCTTTGTTTATACGTATGGTCTTTTTAAAAAATCAATAATGCGCTTACGAATCCAAGTCAAATTTACATTTGTCTTGGCTCCATCAGTCTCTCTCACTTCATATTGATTAACTTGCTGCTGAAGCGTAGACCTCATACTATATATTACTCCATCAAAAATAAATTAAAAATCCTCAGTATTAGTGTTTTCCACTGTCTTTCCACTGTATTAGTGTCTGGTTTGAGAAGTCTAAAATACAGACTAAAGTAATAAATAATGCAGTCAGAAATAGCCTCCCTCTGGTCCCTTCATTCTACTTTAGGCTAAACCTCTTCAGAAGCTGGTGTACATATCAGGTTTTGCTTCTAGGCCATGTTGTTGTTGGTAAATCTTATGTAAGTTCCTAGATAGAGAAAAAGAATGTTCTGAATGTGGGACTTCTTTATCATCGTAATAGGTGCCAGAGTGTAGAACCCACAGTATGTCAGGTGGTAAATATCAGGTCTTTGTATGTCGAGAATACTGGCAAATGTAAGCCAAAGAAGAACCATTGTTGTACCTGTAGGGAAAACAGATCCCCATAAAGTATTCAATTAAAACTGTGTTTTCAACAAACAATGCAATATTGCAATGCAGCAGTGGCATAAGGAAAGGTGACAGAAGATAACAGAGATACATAGTATGTGCTGTCAGTGTTACTGAACAACACTGTACAATGCTATGAGAACTATAAAATGAAATACTATGAAATATGAAATACTGTGACTGTTATTTGCTTGTAATGAAGATAGAAGAGGGATATAAGAGGGATTTGAAGGAGATGGAAAGAGGTTGAACGATTGTTCCATGTCAGTAAGTGGTAGAGTGTATGCCGTTAAGACGCTCATTTTGCTGGTTAGTGCCGTTGTGATCGAGTTAATGGGCCTCTGAGCTCTCAACATGTGGCAAGACAGGTGAAGTGAATCAGTAATGAATTGGATATGTATAAAATTTGGGTCACATTTAAAATATATCCAGTGAGAGCCATGTTTAAGTCTGTATTAGTCAGAATATGTTTCCTCGTATTTTTTGGACTAGCTCTATTGTGTTTTGGCAGTCTTGAGTGACCATACACCCTATTGACCAGTCAATGTGTGGTACTCTCGTCCAGTTTGACATGCGTCTGTTCACTCCCATTAATATGTCACTTGCTTCTCAGTCATGATAATTGACTTAGCATCTCATTCCAACAAGTTTCCAACAAGATTTTTCATTTGCATTTCTGATCATCTTGTTTAATGAAATATAATATAATGTTTCTTTTTTTTATCACCTCACATTCATTTTGAAATATCCCCTATAATTGTGAGCAAAGTATGATTAGAACAAGTAAGAATCAAAATAATAGACAAAAATCTTAGAGGTATCCATATTTTAAAAGTGTCTTACATCTGGTATAACATAGACATGCTCATATATTTACAAGGCCCATAAATTTGAGCCCACTAGTGAAACTGCTTCTGTGATTGCATTTATAGACCATATAATCATGTTTCATATAAATATATATATATATATATACTGACAAATTTCATAATTTAGTATTTGGTATGTAAACATGAGAATGTGAAGCAATGTCCAGTAAGCACTTCTTAATTCATTTTGCTTTTCAAATAGTTAATCTGTAAATCTTGTGTAAATGTTTTAGGTTTTATTTGGGTCGTTATGTTGCTGCTGTATGAATCATTGTCAAGTTTCAGACAAGCATTTGCACTAGGGGTCCCAGACTTTAGATTATGTATGTATGTATTATGTATTATGCATGTACAGTGTATGTATTACATTATGTAGTATATTATGTAGTATTATATTATATTTATACCACGCCTTTGTATGAACAAAGTTCCAGTTTTTCCACATACATTATAAGTTTGCAGTCTAAAATGATAAAAACAGCATAACATATCATTTAATCTAGACTGCTCACAAGTACAGTAGTACACCTGTGTAGTAAAGCGACAAGTGATACAGTTAGCAATAGTAAGTATATAACTATATAGATGACATATAGGAACCTCTAAGTAAACGAGTGGTAAAAAGCATGCAAAAGCATGACAAGGGCCAAAACTTGTGTGCCAGAAGTCAGTTGAAAATGGCCAGGCTGGTTTTAGCTCTTAGGAAGGCAACAGTAACTCAAATAACCACTCAATAATGAGGGCATACTAAAGAGCATATCTGAATGCACAACATTGAAGCAGATGGGCGACTGCAGCAATAGTCCAGGTGCTACTCTTGCCAGCTAAGAACAAGCAACTGAAGCTTGTTGACACTGACTCACTGACTACACAGTCGCACTGACTCACCAATTTTACACAATAAAAGACAGGAAAATATTTACTGGTCTGACAGGGTTCGATGATGTGACATTGAATCAATCAAAAGCATAGATCCATCTCGCCTTGTATCAGTGGTTCGGTCTGGTGTTGGTGGTATAATGCCGTGGTGATATTTTCTTAAGATTTTCTTAATTTCAGCCCTTAATACCATTTCATCACTGTTTAAATTTGAAACCTTCCTGAGAATTGTTGCTATCCATGTCTATAGCTTTATGACCACAGTGTAGCAGCTTTTGATTGTTCTGATCTCATAAGCTCAGATCACCTAAAAATATAGTATTTCCTCGAACATGACAATGAGTTTATGAAACAAGTTTCATAACAAGTTCAAATTTTGTGAGCAGTATAAATGTGAAAACCAAAGTTTCTTGTGTTTAAAGCATTTTATAATCTTATTGATTTACTATAAATGGTAGTATATTTTTCATATTAAAAAAATCACAACAACCTGTAAGTATTACATAGCTTGTCGTGTATATCTTTCACAGCAATGTGCCATAATTTTTGCTACAGGAGTACAGTACTACCAGTTCCTGTAATGCATATTATTAACTGGATACAGAAGTACATTCATGAAACATAAATCCTCTATACTGTAATGTATATTACTATTACAGTATTACTGTAACACCATAGTATCCAAATGAAACGTAAAGAATGGAATTGAGTATGTATGATATTTCCAGTATGCATAGCATGAGAATATTAGCAGTGCTTAAGTTTTTGCATGGTGGTTGCTTCAGAAGGACGTTCCTGATGGCAGAAGCTGAAATAGATGTGAAATAGATCTATGCCATGCTCAAGTGCCATTTTTATAAATGTTCTCTAGGAATGCCAGTTTCATGTCTGTAATGACCTCACCACTCTTTCTCCAGTTTTGAGCAGAGCAATAACTGTACCAGTCTGAGACGCAACCACGCAGGGTGCTTTGAGTGGTGCATAAGTAAAAAGTAAAAAAAAACATATATTGAGCTAGGCTTGAGCTAGAGACCTATGCCTTCAGAACTGTGTTCCTGTGGAGGACCGGGTAAGGCTACTGAAGCTGTGAACCCATGGAATAGAGAGCTTTTATGCTGATAGCAAAAATAAATCTTAAATGAGAGAAACGGCACGGTGGCTCAGTGGGTACCACTGTCGCCTCACAGCGAGAATAGTCTGGGTTCTATCTCAGGTGGCGCATTCTGGGTCCTTTCTATGTGGAGTCTACATGTTTACTCTCAGTACGCTGGATTCATCCCACAGTCAAAAGACATATGTGTTAGACTAATTTGTCTATATTGCCCCTAGTTTGTGTGTGCATGTTTTTGTATGAGTGTGTGCCATGTGATGGAGTGGTCCTCTGTCTGTGGTTGTTCCCGCCTTGTGCTGTCGAATAAGCACTGCCTTTTCTGCAATGCTGATCAGGACTAAGCGGTTAAGAAAATGAATAAATACAAGAACTTAAATGAAATCTGATTTAAGTTTTATTTGTCAACCAAATGTCTAAATGTAAACGTGCTGGGCGACAGAATCGAGGCCAGAGCAAAATTCATAGATATATTGGCAGTCTGCGGTGTGAGGGACTAGTTTCATGAGCTAGGATCTGTTAGGCTCATAACAAGCTGGAGATGTACATACATGTACAAACACTCCTACACACCTACACAAGAGTTACAGAGTGACACATTGTGCCAAAATGACAGCTGATCATAATAGAGGATAATGCATCTGCACATCGGTGGCTGTTGGTAAATAATTTAAATGTAAGTGCTTAGTCACATGAGTGGGAAACGTGCAATATTGTGAGCAAACATCATTTAGCCTTTAAGAGCTTTTTTATGGCTCCTTTGATGGACATTGTGGGAGGGGGTGTCTGCATGTTGAGGTGAGAAAATGTTAGGAATGGGGTAGAGGTCAGGGCTTAAGAAGGACAAGAGATTGTAGAGATGGATTGTAGTGGAGTGATTAGCAGGCCTGCGGAGAGAAAAAACAACAGTGGGTTACATGATGTACAGAAGAAGAGATAAAGGATGAGGACAGCTTTAACCTTAATTAAGTTGAGAAAAAAAAGACTTGTTCACTTAGCCTAGGGCTAATGTAGATTGATCTAACACTTTTTTTTGCTGTCTCACGCCATCCATTGTATATACTATATAGTATGCTCCGCTCAACTTTTGTTTATCTTTTAATTAGAGCACTTTCACTACATCACTGTGTCATCTTCTAAGTCTCTCTCTCTCTTGCCTTCTTACTCACTCACTCACTCACTCACTCACTCTCACTCACTCACTTTCTTTCTTTGTGTGTATGTGTGTTGCTGTTGCTGTTGCTGTTTCTGTGCCTATGCCTCTGTACCAGGGCACTATGGGATCTCTCTGATGCAAGGGGATGCAATGTCGGACGAGAGTGTCTCCAGTCCCAGTGCATCTCAACTCATGTTGGCTCTATGTGGGTGTTTACAGCCACTCTTGTGTCTTCTCCTATCACAGTATATTGCAGTGATTGTATACGGATGTCACTCAGCATCTCTGACCAGTCAAGTACTGTTTCACCCTTATCAGGAACCCCTGTCATTTCCATGCTTATTATTTTGCATCTGTGCAAGTATTTAAATATGCATTCGTATGTGTGTGTGTGTGTGTGTGTGTGTGTGTGTGTGTGTTTGCTCGCGCGTGTTTGTGTGTAAAACGTTTCGATGGGCCTTTAATCAGACGGCTTCCTACATCTCTTCATTAACATGACACAAGGACAGCTCTGCCAAAACAGTTAGTCACAAGAATCAGCACTGTCACAGCACATTACGTGAGTACAGCTTTCTAATGGAAGCAGCACTAAAGACAAACACAGGCCAAGATTGCTAACTGTGCTAGAAGCACTCTGGGAATAGACACTTTCTCTCTCCCGCCCTCTTTTTCCATCTCTCTTTTCTTCCAGTGGCACTCACTTCATTGGCTCTCCCTCAGCTCCTCTCTTGTCTTAGTTACCTGAACACTTATAACCCTCACACCCCATGCCATTGTCTTGCTCTTATTATTAGAATGGATCTGCCTCTGTACTGTCTGTCTTGATGCATGCCAATGTGTTCAGTGCCTGATCCAAGCTCTGATAAAATGGGAGGGTTGCAGTCAGAAAGTCATCTGGTGTAAATCCTGAGACAGGCCTCATATGCAGATCAGATCTGGGGCGAACAATAACAGGGGCACTTAAAAAAGATACTCGTGTGATACTCACATTTTCATACTCAGTGTCATACTCAGATTTGATCAGTTGTCAGATCAATGAGTTTGCATGCACTTGGGTAATCAGGTAACTCATTTAATAAGAGGATAATGGGAGTCTCAGTTGACACGACTTCATAATAATCAAATTTTCACTTTGCAACCTGACAATAATCTAACAGAGGAATATAATGACACGAACTGCAAACATAATTAAATAATGATATTTTTCATTTTCTTAACCATGTACTGTGTATCAGAGCCAAATCAAATATTTTGGGTACTCATTTTGTGGGTACTACATTTAATTTCAGGGTTGCCAGATCAAACAAGAGAAACAAGCTACCAAGCCTATTGAAACCATCGTAAAAGAAGAGTTTGATTCTGTTGATTTTGATTCTGCTAGCTGCGACTCTAGACTTGAACCGATTTATATTTGTGTGCATTTGCAGACTTAGAAGACTGACTGAAATAAATCAGACTACAGATATCAAGGTCTTAATCCAAGCTAGGAAATCAGAGTATGCAGTTTACATGACCACTTGTCTAGTCAGATAACGGCAGACATCTGATTATGATCAGATCATAAAGTGCAACACACTCAGCTCTCTCAGTAAAAACAAACAAATCATTATTTCCACATAACTTGTGCTTAATGTTTTTTTCTTCACTTTCTGTCTTCTGTTCTCTGAGCCACTTTTCCCACCATCACTTTGTGTTCATTATCACCTCATGAGGGATCCTGATATAGTTTTTGCAGGAAGTTTGATTCATTTGATAACTCTTTTCTCTAGAGATACACATTCACTTATTGTAAAAAGTCATCAACAGCTTGCTTTCGCCTCTCTCTCATATTGCACAGCTATAACAAACAACCTCCTCCTCCACTGAGGTGGTTCCAGGTTGAAATCCCTTTGCAAATGGTTTATTATTTTTGATGATGTGTTGGCTTAACCTCATTCATACATGCAGATTAACTTGTGCGAATGTATGCCGGCAGCTGATGTGGCATATTTCAATGCCACAGCAGTTTAGATTGACATCAGCACTAATTGTTAATTTTAGTTGCTCCACAAGATGAATAGATGCAAATCTGTGCATTTTAATCATGATTTTTAAAAAACTGCTCCCTTTAAGTTTGCCAGTGTCACTGCAGTGTCAATGCTGAAACAATAGTGTTTTTGTAAGTGTGCAATTACTAATCTGATAAGTGCTTTTCAGTAGGTTAACCACTGTTTTTGCCTCACTGTTATAAGTATATGTACATAGACATATCTCTGCCTGTATGGCACAGTGAATGTCACGTATGCCTTAATTTTTCTTTTCCTTTCAGTAACCTCACTTAAATGATATATATTTTCTTAGAAAACTACTTCTAAATCCTTCTGAAGGTCATATAGCTAAAAGTGAGGAATCAAAGCAGTTTAGAAAGGTCTGAATCATCCAAAATTGCCACCCACATTGGCAGTGAGTGTCCGTTCACTCAGTAAAGACCTGTTAATGGGTGTGGATGAAAGCTTTCAGGTTCTTTCTCATTTCTTTTAAAATCCATTAGAATGTACAGGAGTAAACTATTTTATATATCCGAGTAGCATGTACACACATACCAGACACTCAGATTTATTGCATATATCAATGTAAACCAATGAGTTATGCATGTCACTTTTCTTTTTCATTTCTACACAATAGAGTTGTTTCTGGTGTAGTCAGTGTTTAGGGATTTTTTCCATAGCAACTAATCAGCCGAGAACCTTGCCCAACACTGCTGCTCCATCTAATGTAGAAAACCATAACATCTCTGTAAAAGTATGTGGGAAATTAGTTTTAACAGGCAACAGCATAATGTGTGCTTTCATATACTACAGTATGTATACTACTTGCTGTTTACTCTTTATGTTTGCTGAATAGATAATAACGTATGCTCTTGAAGAATTTGTAATGATGAGCTTGCAATGTATTATATACCCGTTTTTTTTTTGTCTTTTTAGAGGAGAAAGCACAAAGTTTATAAAGTGATATTTTTTACTCAATGACGATAATTGAGTATGTCATTTACATTTGAATTGCAGAAATTTGCATGTCATTT
>JAUZST010084755.1:0-20167 GCA_034779995.1 Parotocinclus haroldoi
CATCATTCCCAACAAGACTCCTGGCTGTACTAGCTCTTTCTGCTTCTACTAAATACTGAGCAAAGGGTCTGAATACTTATGACCATGTGATATATCAGTTTTTCTTTTTTAATAAATTTGCAAATATTTTTACGACTTTTTTTCTGTCAAGTTGGAATGCTGAGTGTACATTAATGAGAAATTACATGAACGTTTTTGATTTTAGCAAATGGCTGCAATGAAACAAAGTGATCAATTTAAAGGGGTCTTAATACTTCCCATACCCACTGTAAAATGCCAAAGTATTGTCTAATTGTCATTACCCTTAAAAATATATATGTAGAAAATGGCTAGATATCATTTTTTATCGCAGACCCCTAACTGCTGTTCACTAGATATTTTATTTTTTGTCAGACCATTCTCAATAAACCCTAGAAATGGCTGCTTTACTGAAATACTCAGAACAGCCTGTCTTTATGCCAACAACCAAGCCTACAGGCCTGAATGGACTGAGTTGCTGCCATGTGATTAGCTGATTGGATATTTGCTTTAATGAGCATTTGAATAGGTGTACCTAATCAAAACGTAAGTGTGTTTCATTGTAAGAGCAGGGTAACACAACCTTATTCTGTTGTGCTGCTTATGTTGTGGGCTGCAGCGTTTTAATTGACGGTGGATCTTCTGGACGCTGGGTTTCCACCACTTGGGCGGACGACAGAGAAGTCTTGGTGTCTGTTTGAGGTGCAGTTACAAAGCGGGCTTTGATTGGGAGGGGGTGGATCCAGTTTTAGATTTCTAGGGAAGTATAAGTGGGTTAAATGTGATGCAGATGCTACACCAAGCCAATGATGGGAATGCGACCAGAGAAGATTAAAGGCAGACATGATGATATGCAGTTCATCTTGTCGTCTTGCGATTGCCTCTCTGTTTTCTTTATCGCGCGTTTGTTAGAAGCGGCTGGAACTCAGTCATGGTGTCATGGTGGAAGGCCAGAAAAATAAGGACCTTTTTACCTGAGAGAGAGCATCCAGGACTAAATGTACCTGCCTCGTATTAAATCCAGCATTGTCTTTAAGAACCCATGTGAACTTACAGGATGGATCGAATAGAAAACAACAGAGCAATCAGCACTGCTTTTTCAAAAAGGGTGCTCATGTATGCGCGTGGCTCAATGGTGCCAGGTAGAAATGCGCTTTTACTTTTGAACGCAATGTCTGGAGATTTGAAATCTGAAATACAATCTGAATCTGAATACTTTAAATGTGAATACATGAGATGCAAACTCAGTTATGGAATTGAGGAGCAAGTGGGGGTAAACAGAAGCATGTCAAACTGGACAAGAGTCCCACACATTGGCTGTTCAGTAGGGTGTATGGTCACCCAAGACTCCCAAAACACACTGACAGTGATGGGACATGGACAGGATCAGATTGTGCAGCAGTTCTTGTGGGATCCATAATTATTTTGAAATATCCCTGTATTAGTTAGATGGTTTTCTTTGTTAAAGTCGTTTAATTCTTGTATAATTTAATTCTTTAATTAGTTTAATTCTAATATTTTATCTAACCTGCCCAAAAATGTTGGGTCCTTTTTGAGGCTTGGTCCTTCCAATGGTTCTTCCTTATAACCTTTAGGGAGACGGTGTAGGCTTGCATCATTTGAGCTTGAGCTTAGACATAATAGAAAATTGCAAAGCTGCTTTGAGGTACAAAGTGTAATAGTTATAAATTTGACTTTAATTTTGACTTGGGCCAGCCAGCTAGCAGTTCATTAAACTAGTTAGTTTTTTTTCAGTATAATTCAGCATTATTCGGAACAACCTTAGACCAGGTGCCAATCCATCGTAGGGCACACACACACACACCCACACACACAGTCACGCACACAGTTACACACTAAGGGCCATTTTAGAGACCAGTTAAACTAACACGCATGTCTTTGAACTGTGAGAGGAAACCAGAGTACCTAGAGTAAACCCACACAGACACCGAGAGGACATGCAGACTCCACATAGAACGGACCCAGGCTGCTTCACGCTGGCATTGAACCCGGGACCTTCTTGTTGTGTGAGGCAGCGGTGCTACCCACCAAGCCACCCGGCAAACCTATAACATGATGTAATGTAATGTAATATAATACAATCATTTTAAGCTATATATATTAATCAATGCTAGATTTAACAAGCTATATGACGAAATATAACATTTAGTAATATGTATCATTTATAATGAATGATAGTGAGTATTAAGCGGATTCAATACTAATAAAATTGTTTTCCATTTTTGCCATTCTGTTTTTCTATGAGGAAACAATTTGGTCTGGTGCCGTTCTTTGTCTTGGTCTCGACTTGGACTCGACCCCAGCAGTCCTGACTGCAACGTTGATTAGAACCTTTACGCTCATACAGTGATTGTGAATGAGTGATCAACCACAAGTGAACCTAGAATGTCCTTGATTAGAAGGAACAGCTTGAGGAGCTCTGGTATCGAAACAGTTCTGTCTGTTTATGCGTAACCGAGTAGCCTGGTACCTCTGAGCAGATGGTTGAGGGGTTAACAGATGCTGGTTGCAGTGTGTGATTCAGAGGCTTCTCCTAACACATCTGTTAGGGTAAATTGGTGGCGAAGTCGTAGCACTGATTCTGTGGCCTGTTTGGACAAGCTGCTGCAGAGCTTACACTGAGGAGCCATGCTGCTGCTCTTATCATCACTTAGAATCTGGGTCACTACTCATAAAATGTCCCAGTGTAAGAAATCAGGCAAATCCCAAGAATCAGTGAAGGAGATTCATGCAATTCATTGAAAAATAGTTGAATTCCCTTTAAAGTCTAACAAAACACATTGTTTTTCTGAACGGTTATGATTTAGCAATTTGGTGGGGTGGCATTGTGACAATTGTCCATGCATGTAAAAAGGGCTATACAAATAAAATTGAATTGAATTGAATGTTTGATCATAGGAGTTGGTCAAATTAACATATTCAACCATCAGCCGTAACATTAAAACCACCTGCCCATTATTGTGTGGGTGCCCCTTGTTCTGAGGCATGAACCCCAGTGGCACGAAGGTTTTAGCAGCAGATCCAGGTCCTGCAAGTTACGAAATGATACCTTCAGGATTCGGAATCGTTTGTTCCGCACGTCCCACTGATGCTCGCTCACCTTGAGACCGGGGTTGTTTTGTGACCAGGTCGACACATTGAACTCTTTGTCATCTTCCCGAAACCATTCCTGAACAATTTGCGCACCGTAGCGAGGTGCTGAAAGAGACCACTGCCTCTCTGTTAGGGGAATACCTAGGGGCGTACTTGGTCTTCAGCAATGTTTAGGTATTTGGTATGTTCCACAGTAATCATCCACAGGAATGCCAAAGATTCCAAGCAGAACATTGCCCATTTTATTAAGGCTCTAAAAGCATGTTGTAGTTCTACAGTTATAGAGTGTCGTACATTTGTATCTCTACATACTGCTTGAGTTCACTTTACTCTAAGTCAGACTCCCACATATCAGTACTGTGTTTTGTTAAGGTGTTGTGCTGGTTGGAGCGGATTAGACACAGCAGTGCTGCTGGTGCTGTGGCAATGCTGGAAGTTTATTGAAAAAAGCTTTTTTTCAGACTTTTACGCTGCGTCCTAGTCTAACACTCTTGCGATATCTGGGTGTTTCGAAACGTTTTTGCACATCTTGCACAAATTTTGGCACATCTGGGGGGATGGAAAACCCACTACGTGGTGAGAGCCACAAGTGTGCGTTCTTCTCCAATTTAATCATATGGTTCTTTTTACAATTACAAACTATATAATCAGTGACAGAATTCTGGGATGGCTTTAATGATCCATGTTATCCTTCCATAACCTCACAATATTCCAGAGAGCATCTTGTGATGTTACTGAATATATTCGGTTTTCTCAATCTTCCGATGTCCCCATAAATGTTTGATAGTATATCAGTCAGGTAACCATGGAGGAAAAGCCGTACCAGTCAGCACACCTTTATCTTGTTCAGAGCTTTAAGGTGTGTTTTAGGATTTTTACTAGTGCTCACAGATTTTGAGCCCCACTGTAAATCCTATAGAAATCCGGACTGTAGGATTTAAGGAATAGTGATTGGGGAGCCATATAGGACACAGTAATGAAAGTAATGAAAATGTCATTAAGCCAGGGTTTACTGTCCATCACTAGTGCCTCACAGCCATTTTCCAAATCTATCAGAAAGCCGCTTTCAGAACAGCGAAGGTAATTGCCGCAGCAAATTGGAACCCATGTTTTTGGATATCATTTTCACATGTCCGCAAACATTTGGCTACGTTTAGCGGCCTGAATGTGTTAAGAGCCCGGCGGAGCCCTCGGTTTATGAGATTCTGTGTAATGCTACAGGCTAAAAACTAGTCACAGGGCTCGGTTTATTTGATCGTTAGTCTAGTAATTACAATTTCGAACAGCCTGTCTTATTGTTGGCAATTCAGCCAGCCCAATTTGGAGTTGATTACCCCTGTTATTGTTAAAGGGCCGTGTTTGTTTCTCAAGTACACGTCCGATAGTCTGTTTTCTGCAGCATTATGTTTTCAAACTATTAACCCGAAATCATTTTTTAGCTTCCAGATGCTTATTTCCATTGCATTGCCTTCCCATTAACGGTGGTGCATTTGTATTCCTCTGGTTATGACCTTGTGGGACCTCAGAAGTAAGAACATATTATGCGTCTACAATTGTTTCATGGCACACGACTCATGTAAATGGAATGTAAAAGAGATTTTAAAGCCATTGAGCATGATTAACTCCTGACTGAAACAGGTTTTGTAACTAGATGGAGAAATTGTGCGTGCATTCCCCCTCAAACCCCCCTACCCCCAATGTGTGGCAGGGCGGTAGAGTAATCTCTTTGTGCCTCGTTATTGGCAATCGAGGAGCCTGGAGCCAGAATGTTGACGGTTCAAGCCGTTCCTCTGTGGAATCGTAATGCAGCAGCTCTTTGTGTGTGCCGTCGATGAACCCTGTTTATTCCTCTTAATGTTTTGCAAATTAATTCAATTAAAAAGCCTCCAAACGTTTCTCTGAGTGCATGCATATGTATGGTATGCGAAAACTGCATTCCAGACCACCGGCTCAGATGTTGAATATCAGTGGTCTTTGATTCTTGGCTTTTTCCTTCTAACCTGTAACTTGAGCCGTTCCACCTCTATACTTGCCTGTCGGTTTAGTGAATTCTGGGTCATCTCCTTACCTGTCAGCTTGTTCCTTGATGACCCCTAGAAGACTTTTCAGCCTGATTTTGGACCCCGACCCAGCCTGAGGCAACCCTTTAACCCATTGGCCTCCCTCTTCTCTTGTCTACTGTAGCAGGGAGATGGCTGTGAATTTGTCAGATTGCTCTTGTACGCCTAGGTTCTGTGAGGAAATAAAGATGGG
The DNA here is from genome assembly GCA_034779995.1 of Parotocinclus haroldoi. NCBI lineage: Eukaryota > Metazoa > Chordata > Actinopteri > Siluriformes > Loricariidae > Parotocinclus > Parotocinclus haroldoi. Next base: position 5,386 of record JAUZST010084755.1, read on the forward strand.
CTTCACATTCACGACTGACCCCTCAGCAGCAGTAACCTGAACACATTGGGCACCTGAAGGAGAGCATTAAGAATGTACGTAAGGTCCAGATGGGCAGCGATGATAGCTGGGAGTAGGCAAAAATAAAGAGATAAAGTCAGTGCATGTTGGCTTTTCCCTTTCCTTAAAGGTTTAAATGCTGTGGGTAAACCTGGACAGCTTGTTAAACAAAGGTAATAACAGTTGACAAGTAGGCAGAAATGCTGTCCAGTTAGGTCCTGTTCAATATGAGAGCAAATATTCTTGATAAGGTTCAAATCGGGAATATGAGAGCAAAAATTCTTGATATTCTTGATATTCTTGATAAGGTTCAAATCGGGACTCCAGCCTTGGCTTGACTTGTTCTCAAGCCACATCTTTCTTCGTTTCTCTTTAGAAAACAGATTTTCACCTTTAGGAAGCAAGCATCTTTGCGAACTCCTAGCCTTTTAAGGACGACTGGAAAATGCTCATTTTTATGGGCAAACTGCCAATAAGAAGGCTATGAGCATAAAGCTGACACTATTGGGCACTTGACCTAGACGCTTTACCTTCAACTATTGCTCTTAATATGTCATCATATTCAACATTCATATGAGACAGCTTTTCATAACAGGTATAAATCAGCCATGGTACCAGCACAAAAACACCCTCAATAATCCTCAGGGGAATCATTCATCAAAACAAAGTGCTGTCACCAATTACATCACAAAAGACGATAAGACAGGAGGGGTTCAAACTACTTTAAAATACTTTACACTTTACACTACTGATCACGTGCCGGGCGCCTTCTTTTTATTATCATGCTCCACCAAGTGTTTGTTCTTTAAATGACACGTTGTGTTAAAGCACTGTAATGTGCTTCCCCTGCGAGGTCTTTTTTGTTGCATCTGTTGCAGCGTGCAAACCTTACATCGCTCTCGCAGACCGTGACCACATGGCACGTTTGTTTATGATTTGCCGCCACGCTTGCGCAGTGTCAAGGAAAGGGGGCGGGGACACAACACACCGGGTCTCTGCGGGCTGCAAAGTACAGGTGAGCGGATTTTTGTGATTGGCAATGAAAGGCGTACGCTGATCACATGCTTTGGGGCATTTTTCGATGATCAGAACACCACTACTTTACACCCAAGATACACCTCGCTAAATTTTCACCCAATTGTAATTATTGATCAAATCAAGCAAATATTGAGATATCAATTTCGATCAATTTATATTTTTCAATATCATACACCAATAAGTAATGGTTCCACTTTTATATTCCGTCTTTAGTCAGCTTGTCCAGAGATGCGCACCCGTTCTGTATGTGACACTTGACCGAGTATGGAGGAGTGAAATTACAGTTACTGGCACCCCTGCATTTGTTGAATCTTTCCATACGCATAAAAGAACACTTCTGTTATGCTTGATAAGATTATAGCTTCAGTACAGAATCTCTCCAGATCCTCATTGCTCCTAACGAGGACGAGGATGATTTTCCGTTTAGATGTCAAAAGTATCAAGCCGAATTCGAAAACAAGTTTGTACAAATCTCTCACATCTATCATAATTTGTCAGCCATTTCTTGGACCAGACCCGAGCGATTATGGCTGGATCCCGTGTGTTTGTGCCAGTGTATGCTGCTGCATGAAGTTGGCACCGATGCTGTGTTTGCATTGCATAAAGTGCTTGTTTACTATAATCAGTGACTGTAATAACGAGTGCCTATTGCCGTCTGTGTCTGAGCGGACAATACTGGCTGAATTGATGGATGATGGCGTGCCGAAAATAAAGAGACGTGTATTCTCACGATTAATCTAGCTGCTTAATGGGCCTACGGGTGAAACTAGAGATGCCAATATCAAAATGTTTGCCATCAGGGCTTAAGATGAAAAGTAGATTAATAATTTCAGGGCAGGCGTGCTTAACGTCCACATTACGTTCTGTGAATTGGGACATTGACCCAAATGGACGTTGACCAGACATTACCAGTTTAGATCCATTGCGTATGGTATTTTGTTTTAAAATACAATTACAATACAAACAACATGAACACATTTAGTACCATATTTTACATGACAATAATTCTCTTTATTTAAAATGTAAAACACTTGTAACGAAATTCAAAGGAACATTACCATGTTGCTTTCTGCCTTCTAAATCTACACTGCTCTATTCTTAGTGCACATAAATTCCCATGGCTCCTAAAATAGTTAGTAATGACATAGAACCGAAAGGAAAACAGGAGCTGAATCCTCTTGAATCCTTTCAGGCTGAGCAGTTAGCATTAGCAGCTACCTGGAGTTCACCCACAGAGCAAGTGTTTTGTTTTACTTTCACTTTCAAACCATTACTCACTAAATTTTACCTGGTTTTTCAGCACTTTATTTTAAAATCTAAATATAAAACTTGGTGCTAATGATTTTAGACAAATGTTGGATAATGTAATAACTAGTAGTGCCATGCCGGATTGACCTAATTAAAGGGTAAAGGTGTTGCAAAGTGATACTGTGTTGCCTGTTCTGAAAATGAGTGTTTCTTCAACTGTACTCTATCCATCTTGGTTGTGTGCAGCCAGCAATGCATGTCTATTCATGTCTGCACTGCATTATATGTGTTTATGTTATGGTTCTTCAGTGTTTACGATCCTTAATGCGTGCTTGTAAGAAATATTTCCTGGAGGGAGTGCTTTGTAGAGTGAGCGATAACGGTTTTGGTTCCGGTTGCTGTTTAGATTGTTAGATTGGTTTAGCTTCAGCTGTATCTCTGACACATTTACATGCATGCAGTTACTTTATAGTAGCATTAAAAGACTGTGTGACCATGGTATGGTATATATATGTATATGGTATATATATATATATATATATGCCGTATGTATACTGCTGAGCCAATGTCAACATTGCCAACTCACAGACTGATTAATTCTCTGAGCGTTTTCTTTGCTATACCTGTAAATATCAGGGTTTATATTCTTCATAGTATTGGACACGGAAGAATTGGAGAGACAGAAATACCTGAGCATCTCTGCAAATGAGTAAGTTATGTCCATACAAACCTTCAGAGGTTTTCTGAAACAGAAATGTTTGTGGGGCGCTTTCAGTAGTGAGTACCTACCGTCACTGATCAGAGGCGGCAAGGCTGAATCCTGAACAAAGGCAACAAAGGCCATACCGTCTGGTCTGTAGGGCTACTGTGGTCCAGGTAATAGAAATGCTGACAGAAACGGTTAGAAGAAACATGTGTCACAACCTGCTCAGTTTGGGCCGCATAGTGGTCAGAGCCATCTCCTCCGCCTACAGTGGGCCCATTTCTTTCACATCATGTAGACTGTTTGATATCTATGGGGAAGAGACCAGGATGATCTGTAAGAAGAAGACAAGCGGGCGGAGGGAGTGTGATGCTCTGGGCAGTGGTCTACTGGGAAAGCAGGCATACATACTGATTTTCAAATACAAGAGCAACAATGCTACCTGTTTGTAACTTTGGATAACATTATTTAGTGATAAAATAAAGTTGTAAAGTGTATGTTCATCAAAAGAATTGGTCGATCTGGGCAGTATGAGACTTAACACTTGGCTGAGACTTACCAGACCAGATTAGAAGTGATGGATGGAGAGAGAGCTACAAGAAGACAAACTGTCAAGTCTGTAAAAGTCATCTTGTATTTTATTGACAATTGACCTGGGGAGTTTGTGGTTCACAGTTCACGGAAGAATTGTGTTTTTCCCCCACAATTGTGAGGACTCTGCTAAAAAAAACTGGTGCTTCTAGCAAAAATAAGTCTTAATGCTGAGACTTTTCAGGATTGGATGAAAATTTATAAAAGTTATAACTTCAGAGATTTGCATACCATCACTGGATAGGCTGCCTTCAATGGAATTGATTCATTCAGTGGTATCACTTTACCATTTTTAGATAGATGACGTCAAAAGGCGAATTTCAAGGGGCGGCTTTTAACGCTTCTTTAAAGGAAAGTTAAAAAAAAAAAGACGAACTGGGCAAATTTTCTGTGCTTTTCATCATTCTTGGGCTTTGTCTCAATGGATTTCCTACAAACACAGAATATCAGTCTCATTTTGGGGGAAGTTAAAGTTTTTTAAAATGTATTAAATGAATGACGGGGCAGGGGCTTTTGCTGGGGCAGGGGCTTTTGCTGGGGCAGGGGCTTTTGCTGGGGCAGGGGCTTTCGCTGGGGCAGGGGTTTCTGGCCGGGGCAGGTGCTTCTCATCAGGGCAGGGGCTTTCGCTGGGGCAGGGGTTTCTCGCCAGGGCAGGTGCTTCTCGCTGGGGCAGGGGTTTCTCGCCGGGGCAGGTGCTTCTCGCCGGGGCAGGGACTTTTGCTGGGGCAGGTGCTTCTCGCTGGGGCAGGGGTTTCTCGCCGGGGCAGGGACTTTTGCTATGGCAGGGGTTTCTCGCCGGGGCAGGTGCTTCTCGCCGGGGCAGGGGTTTTCTCTGCGGCAGGTGCTTCTCGCCGGGGCAGGGACTTTCGCTGGGGCAGGGGTTTCTCGCCGGGGCAGGTGCTTCTCACAGGTGCAAAGCTGTGGCTGGCTGACCGTGACTCGCTTAATGCGCTATGAGAAGTTGTGGGATTGGTTTGTATGTAGCTTTCATTTCAGCCATTCCAGCATTGTTACTCTGACAGTAGATGTGAGAGCATCTCTAAGATCAACCACAAACATTGGTTACACAATCTAATCGGCAGAGTTTGATTAACTTGCTGTTATACAGAGTCTGGAGAACATTTCTTCTCCCTCGTCGTCTTCCTTGCAATTTTCTCCTCTGCTTAAGAGACCCCTCTTAGGACTCCTGCTTCCTCCTAATAACAGTCTTTCACCAGCAGCTCTTTAGGAAATTTTATGAATGACATTTATCTTCACTGGGATCTAGGACTGGACGATATGGCCCTAAAATAATATTCTAATATTTTAGGGTACTTTTTGCAGTAACGTTATATTTGGCGATATATTTCAACAGTATACAATTACACCAAAATATTTTTTATACTTTAAAAACCTCACTATGCAGCATTTCTTGACTTTCTTGACTTCCCTCGTACTCAGTTACGCGCTTCTGCTCGAGGTGGTGAAACAGATTTCCTCATTTTGTTGTTACAGACCTTTTGCATAGCTTACATATCACTGTAGTTTGTTGTACATCTGATGTTTTGTACCAAAACCACCTCCACATAACCGACGTCTCTCCTCTTTTTAGGACAAATTCCTCCACCGCAGAACCACTTTCTGCCATATCTGCTGCTCTGCCTGTCAGTCACATAATTTACGTACTCCAGACTGGTCAGTACATAAAGACGGCAGAATATCACGATATGGATGTTTTATATCGTTTAAAAAATTATACCAGTATAATCGCAAGCAATACGCTATGGCACACCCCTACTGGGATCTACTCCTAACTTGGAGAGAGACACTAACACAAAAAAAAAATTGTCATTTGGAGCTAGTATTGGCACAGAGATCCTTTATGCATACGACCCCAGAAGGCTTGTGCTTCATATAATGTTCTTGGCTACTTGTTTCTTGCTAGTGAGATTAAGAAATAAATATGGAAACACTTTTATTGTTTAGGATTAATAATAAAAGTTCTTGTTTTGAGCCTGCTTCTATTCCATTTGTTTCTTGGTAATAAGATGAACAAATAAATATGTAAACACGTTTAATGACTATTATTATTATTATTAATAAAAGATCATGGCTTAATTAGGGCTTGTTTTGAGCCTACTACTATTGCATTTTTGTCTTGCTAATAAGACGATCAAATAAATATGTAAACAACGCATTGCTTATTTTTACAAAGAGAAGATTGCGGCTTTGTTTGAGCTTGTTTTCGGCCTTCTGTTATTCCATTTGTTTCTTGCTAATAAGAGTAAGGAAGAAATATGGAAAGACTTTTATTGTTTGGAATCGTAAATAAAAGATCAGGGCTTTACTTGGGCTGTTTTAAGCCTGCTTCTAGGCCAGTTGTTAACAGCCGTTAATGTCTTGCACATTTTGATCCATACCATTTAGTAAACAGCGGAAATCACTCAAAAAGGGCCAGGAAAGCTTTTCAAAATGTACCTAAAACACTCTTCAAAGTCAGAGAGAGAGAACGAGAGGTGCGATTTGTAGAACGAAAGGTTCAGAGTTTGTTAGTGGGTGTCTGACTGGTACCCAATGTTCCCCTATGCTTTCACACCCTCTCTCTCTGTCTAACCTTTTACACTCATGTAATCCATAAAGCCACACTTGTGCAGATATCTCCTTAAACCCTGCAACAAATGTCTTTCACGGCTCTGTGTGTGTGTGTGTGTGTGTGCGTGCGTGTGTGTGTGTGTGTGTGTGTGCGCGTCTATTTGTAGGTATCTATGTTGTGTGTGTGTCTGTGTATGTATGTGTGCGTGTCTATTTGTGCATGTCTGTGTGGGTGTCTATGTTGTGTGTGTGCGCATGTGTATCTATGTGTGTGTCTTTGTATGTATGTGTGTGTGTCTATTTGTGCATGTCTGTGTGGGTGTCTATGTTGTGTGTGTGCGCATGTGTATGTGTATCTATGTGTGTGTCCTTGTATGTATGTGTGCGTGTCTATTTGTGCATGTCTGTGTGGGTGTCTATGTTGTGTGGGTGTCTATGTTGTGTGGGTGTCTATGTTGTGTGTGTGCATGTGTATGTGTATCTATGTGTGCGTGTCTATTTGTGCATGTCTGTGTGGGTGTCTATGTTGTGTGTGTGTGTGTGCGTGCGTGCGTGCGTGCGTGCGTGCATGCACGGCTATTTGACTGTGTCTATGTTGTGTGTGTGTGCATGTGTATGTTTGTATCTATGTGTGTGTCTGTGTATGTATGTGTGCTTGTCTATTTGTGCATGTCTTTGTGGGTGTCTATGTTGTGTGTGTGTGTGTCTATGTATGTGTGTATGCAGCTGCCTATGTGTGGCTGTCTGTGTGGGTGTATATGTGTGTGTGTCTATTTGTGTGTCTGTGTAACTGTGTCTGTGTATGTGTGTCTATTTGTGCGCGTCTATGTTTTGTGCGTCTGCGTTGCGTGTCTTTGTTGTGTGTGTGTAATTATTTAATTTTTTAGTCATTTAGAAGACTTATTGTTCTTGTGTTTGTTTGCTCATGAGCTCACCTTTGGACTAGAGACTATTCTAATTTGGTTGATGTGTTTAGAGACTTTTTGTGTGAATAATTATTGATTGGATGACTTTCCTCAATTTATTTGTAACAAGCTGTCAATGGTTTTCGTGAGTGTATGTGCCTGTCCTATTGCAAGTAGTACTTTTTTGTTTGTCCCTCCACTACCTGTACATTCTCCCTTATCATTTTTATCTGCTTTACATTCACTTGTTGACTCTCTGATTCATCCTGCTGATCTTCTGTGCTATTTCTAATATTGTTTATCAATGAATTTTTGGCTTCCGTCAATCAAAAGTATCAGGTCCATCATAACATGCTCTTACGTGTTACGCTTTTCCCCTACACAGGGTCGTACCAATCTGTTACTGTATTTTCTGTAATTGGTGTGAATTCCCTTTTAATAAAAATGCAGTAGCATTAGGGGTAGGGGTGTTGTTTAGACTGTAGCGTAAACACTCGCGTTTTCGGTATCTCTGACGTTTATTCATATCGCTTGCACACAGTTTTCTTGTGATAATACCCTTTTGTATTTACTTAACAGTAGGGAAAAGCACTCTCTGGTCCGGTCAGGATCCATTTCACGGAACGTAATGTGATCGTTAATCGGCCCATGGTTGTATTTCTCTATTTACTACCTAGAATATGCAGAATGTGATTAATAGACCATCTCAAATCCAGCCCGTAACTACGTATGCTGCGTACTGCCGGGCAGTATGAAGTGCATTTTCTTCCCTGCTTATGAGAGGGAGAAGCAGTTTCATTTGCAGTCGACCTAACTAATGTTGCTTTGTCCTTGGTTTGTTGACTGAGGCTGGCGGATTGTGTGGATCGTGATTGCAGGGTGCGTGCATCGTTCCGTCGACATGCATTACTGTCTTTGCGATTATTAGGAGAGGGCAAATATTGAGCATTTAAACTGAGAACAGCTTTGCTGGGTACATGTAAAGAGAGCAGCAGTGCGTCAGCATAGTGCGTGTATGTGTGTGTAACTGACTGTGCATTTAACATCAGAGACTGCGCTGGTCACTTTTGCACAGCTGTTACCATGGGAGAGCTGTATCCATGGAGATTGGGGGGGAGGGTTCCCCCCTGACTTTCTAGGTTCAGTCATGATCTTGATGCTGAAAACATAAGTTTGGCTATGTTCACACCGAGGGTCAGAGTGACCCGAATCTGATTCGCTTCACTTCACTTCACAAGTCCTGTTGCTAGGTTGTTCACGTTTTCTCTTAAATGTGGCCTGTATCCAGCACTATACTCTAGCATCAGATATGAGGAATTTAAACTCAATAGAGGTAGAAGTAATTAATACTCAAATATAAATAAATAAGTGTATGATAAGATAAGATATCATCAAATAAGTAGCGGAAAGTCATCAATACAAAACGTAAATAAGTCTCTAAACACATCAACTGAGTATGAACAGTCTCTAGTAAAACTGTGAACAAGCAAACATATGACCGGCAAGGTAGTTTATATATATATATATGTATGTGTGTGTGTGTGTGTGTGTGTGTGCGTGCGCAAAATGCACTTCCTGCTCTTAAACTCCCGCCTCTACATGTGGATCTGCAGCATTGACATCCAGAGTTGGACAGATTTTGGATTCATTTTATAATTTCTTTTCATTGTTTTGTTTTCTGTCGATAAAGTAAATGGACGTTGATCAGATTCTGGTTTCAAATGCAGAAATGTGGACTTGAATACTAGGATGCCGAAGCTAAATTCCTGCCGCCTTCATCTCATTTCTAGAAATCATTTTTCTTGAAGACTTCCTAGTATTTTTCTAATGTTTATCTTCAATTGTAACTGCTTATTCGAGCGCCAGTTCGCGCAAAAAAAAATACGGCAGTGTGTTCGGACCGTCTGCTCTTCTCACACAACCGAGTTTACAGAGGGCTGAGTAGATTTTGCATATTTCATAATGACAGTTTGTCCATTTATGGCCTCTTCCTGTCAAGCAAGCCTGCATTTACACTGGAGTCCCTGATCTCTGTTCGTTCTGAATGATTTATTGATGGACGTCTTCTCTATGACCCTGTCTATAGGCCTGTATGAGATTACTAGATCATGTGTGATTATGTGGGTTTGATTAAGAGCGCCTCGGAGAGCGTTTATGGCGGCGTGTGTGCTGGTAGTTGTTTTATGAGAACGTTTCCCCTGTGTGCGGCTTCGGCTATGTGCCAGTTATAGACCTGTTATGGCCACATAAATGTCACTAAGGTTTGAAAGTCGTCAAGGCTCAGCGCTTACAGAGCGTGTGCTGAAGCCGCTCATAAACATGGGTTTAATTATGTGCCTTCCCACAGAGTGTCCAATTCCCCAGCACTCAGGGGGTGTGCGGTGTTGATCAAAAATAATATTTATGGGATTTTGTCAATAATTAGAATCCGGTGATACCTTGGCAGTTTGTATCTTGGGTCTAAAGGATTCACACCAACCCCCTGAATTGGCACCGTGTCTTTCATGTGAGATGTTTTGCCATCATTTTTGTAGTAAGACACTTTTTTGAGGAATGGTTCCGTTAAGGTTTGCTGACTGTATTTTTGTACTGTTGACTCATAACCAAATAGTGAAATAAGTTAGTTTTCGAGCTGTCTTTTTCGGCAACCGATTTCGCCCACCGTTAAAACACCTGTTCTGCTTCTTTTGATAAAAGATTTATGTCTTTCATATCAGGAATCACACACTGGACGCGAGACAGCAGTAAGCCAAAACGCACAAATCTGAAATCTCACCAGGGGCGCGATACAAACGAGAGTGGTGCATCGGTAGAGCATGGGTTCCGTCTCCAACCAACCTCTTTAGAATGTGCGTTCCAGAATGTACCTGGAGTTTTCCTCTTGTTGCTCCATATACTCATGGTATGCAATTCCTAGCAGTGTGTTCTGTCTATTGGTTGTGAAGGACCTGGACTTCTCTGTTCTTCTGCAGTTCTTCTCTGGAAGCTAAGCAGCTACTATTCACAAGCCATGTGCGTCAGGTTCATCTTTCGGGCCCAGGGAGAACTTGCAGTCCCTGCAGACTGGGATTTTTGATGCACCTGCAAATTCACCGACCTCTTTCACACTATGGCCTTTGGCATGCCTAAGTACTCCTTATCATTTCTATTAACAATCTTTAACATCTGCTTTGCGACCCAATTCCATACATCGAATGAGAGATTCGCCGCAATGTACCACCTATTCTTAATCTATGAAGCCCGTTACACACCCAGCAGTATACAAACGCCATCTGCAGGGGCCTGAAGGTACTACCACCTTAAACAACCCGTTTTTGTCCAGGGGAGCTTATTTACATTGTGCATTAAATAACGTTGACGTTTAGGGTTGCCAAGACATGTATAAGAGTGAACAGAGTGTCTGAAGCGTTTGAGCCTGGCCTGGTGTATGTATCTCAGAGAAAGAGTTCATGGATGGCTGAAGAGAGCAAGTAAGCAGTCTGTCAAAATTAAACCATTAAAAGCCTAAATAATTTATTCGGATGCTGTTCATGGCATTTGTTAATGATAGCACTTCATCACTGAAGGTGCTGCATTAAGGATTCATTAGATGTGAGCCGTTACGTGACGGGATAACTTTGCTCATTCATGCCGTTTATCAGTTCATACCAAGGGCATATGTTTACATGCAGCCTAATAATCTGGATACACATGCTTATTAAGAGATGTTTATGTATAAAACGCTGTAACTAATTGAGGTGAACCTGAGCGCTATTTTAAGCCCACTAAACAACATCAGTAAGGATTTAATTCCTTAAATTGACTTGGACTTGAGAGCAGCTTGAGTCCTGAATATGGGGACTTGCAGCTTGTCTTAACAAAATCCAAAAAAAAAACCCCCACTGGCGACTCGTCTTTGACCGTACTGTCAGTGACTTAGAATTAGGCTTCGGCATTAAGATGGGAGCCTCCCAAGAACCTTTTTTTAACTTATATAAATATATATATATATAATTTCCAAGTCTTAAATTACACTGCCCAAAAAGATTAGGGGGTATTTCAAAATAAAGTTGATGAGGATCGCACAAGAACTGCTGGATAATCTGATCCTGTCCATGCCCCATCACTGTCTGTGTGTTTTAACAGTCTTAGGTGACCATACACCCTACTGAACAGTCAATATGGGGGCACTCCCGTCCAGTTTGACTTGCTTTTTTTAGATGTATCACTTGCTACGAAATCAGTAGTCAGTAATCAATAGTTTTTGGTGCGTATTCATTCGCTGAATAAATAAGCTATTTACTGTAAATCGTAATATTTTATGATTTATAACATTCCTTTATTGTTAGAATGAATATTTTAAATATATTTTTGATAAATGTTGTGATTTTCTAAATGTAAACGTTAATCTAATACATGTGTATGTATACGTTAACTATACCACATGTACTACGCATGTGCAGTTCCGCAAAAACCCGCAAAGTCCGCGAAAGGTGAACCGCGAAGTGGCGAGGAAGCACTGTAGGCCAATTCAAAATTGAGCAAACCTAGGGAAAAACTCCCTGAAAGTAGTAGGAAGAAACCTTGGGAGGACCAAGGCTCAAAAGGGGACCCGCCCTCCATGGGTGGCCTGGATGCTAATTAAATAAATGAAAAAATATATGAAGTTCTAGCAAAATTAAGTAAATATAATTTAAATCAATAATAAATCAATAATAAAATGTCAATTAGTAATAAAGGAAATAAAATACATTTTCAAAACAAAATAGATTATAAAATGAGTCCTCAGTGGGAAGTCCTTGGAAGCACCATCGTCTCCTAATGACCAAACGATGGAGGGAGTTCCTGCACCCTGGTGGGACTGGGTTCTGTTGACGAATCACTTCATAATCATTTTGAAACTTTCTACAAACAACTCTGCATTGGATTGAGGTCTGGTTTAAGAAACGAGTTTGAGATGATTTGAGCTTTGGGGCATCTTCTGTTATTCTGCTGCAGGTGTATCCATCAGAAGATGTGGTTATGAAGGGATGCACCTGGTCAGCAACAACACTCGGTTAGGCTGTGATTTTTAAATGATGTTCAGTTGGTGTTAAGAGACCCAACCTACGCCAGAAATATCCCCCACACCGTCACACCACCACCACCATCCTAAACTGTTGATGCAAGGCAGGATGGATCCATGCTCTCGTTTTTGACGCCCCATTCTAACCCTACCTAACCCTTCTATACTTTTCATTTTTGTTAAGCCTGTGTGAATTGTAGCCTCAGTTGCCTGTTCTTAGCTGACAAGAGCAGACTCGTCAGCAGCCGTAGCCCATCCGCTTCAAGGTTTAACGTGCTGTGTGTTGCAGACATGTTGTTCTGCGTAACTCGGATGCAACGAGCTGTCATTTGAGTTATTGTTGCATTTCAAAGAACTCCATACAGTCTAGCCAGTCTGTCCTCTTTTTCAGACCATTCTCTCCCAGCAGGTCAGCGGATTCTGAAATCCTCACGCCAGCCCTTTTAACACCAACAACAATGTCATGTTCAGAGTCAATCAAGTCACCTTTCTTCCCCGTTCTGCTCAGTTCAAACTCCAGTACGTCGACCTGACCACTTCTGTGTCTATACGCTGCGAGTTGCTTCCGTGTGATTGGCTGATTTGACATCTGCAATAACGTAGAGTTCGGCGGCTAAAACTAATAAAGTGTGTGTAGATATGGGAACAGATAAGTTACATAATCATTACTGCTTTTGTGTGTCTGTGTGTGTGTGTGTGTGTGTGTGTGTGTGTGCTATTGAGCAATTGCACGGTCAGCCTGCGGTGGTATCATCAGCTGTTATTACATGTCTCTTGCACTCGTCATTTGTTCAAATGATGGCAGGCCTTGACCTCACTGCAGAAAACACTGTGACGCTGAAGCCTTGCAAACAGAGGGGCAGACGGACAGCTGGCTGGAGGGAGAGAGAGATGGACGAGAGAAAAACGAATGCGTTTGTGTTACTGAAATAACACTGCAGTATTTTATGATATTATGGAAAAGTACAAAGGTGTGCGTGTGTGTGTGTGTGTGTGTGCACGCGTGTGCGCATATGTGACGTGTGTGTATGCGTGCGCACGTGTGTGTGTGCGTGCGCGTGTGTGTGTGTGTGTGTGTGTGTGTGTGTGAGCTTGCGTACACTGTTTAGCCCAATTTGAAAATCATGACTACCTCTATAACCTCTATAACTAAATGTTGCATTTGCAGTCTTTCAGTGTTCTGTGCATTTGTGTGTTTGTACAAACCTCTGGTCTTGCGTATAGACCAAGTCCAAGCACTTAAATATAATGGATTTCTTTCCAAGACCCAGGGAACACAATTTCTTACACCTCCTCTCAAATATCTCTTCATCCAGTTATGCTCTGGCTTGGGGATGAACCTGTGTGTGTGTGTGTGTGTGTGTGTGTGTGTGTGTGTGTGTGTGTGTGTGTGTGTGTGTGTCTGTGGAGCATGTCTATAGTGTGTGTATGTGTTTCTACTGTATTTATGAAGCATGTCAATTTGTATTATTAATGCGTTCCGTTTACTAAATGACTTGGATGGAAAATGGAACGGATTCGCTGTAGCCTAAAGGTCTGTTCACACAGAGGACGCTATTTTTAACACTGTGGCACCTTCAAACCAAGTCCGCTACGTTTTTTTTTGGTCTAAACACTCAGAAAACCCCATGTCTGCTTTTTTTCTGTCTTTTTCACACCGTCACCTTCATCAACAAAGTCAGGAGGGACGATTAGTGCAGGACACAGTGCAGTTTGTGCTTTTTGTGGGCATGAACAGTAGAATGCACTCTAGAATGAGAAAACAGTTCCATACAGTCACTGTGAGGTTTATCCGCATCATTTCTCAGCCTTTCAGAATCATGTCAACAGATATTTTACTTTTCTGTGGTGTTTGCTATATAGGATCATGTGCTCTGCTACTAGCAGGGTGTGCTGTTCTACTTGGCAACAGAGCTCTGATTGGCCTAAATGAAACAGGTACCGTTTTGGAGATTTAATGCAACGTTGCAGTCAGTCACTTTTGTGATAGACGCCGTTAATATGACTGACGTGTGTGAAAATCAGACTCGGTATAAAAAAGGCCTTAAGGCAGTCATACTTAGGTTTAGGTGGTCAGAATGTACGTGATAAAGAACAGAGGATAGGTGTTCTGGTTAAGATTATCAGATAAGGTAGGAACGTTGGAACTAGTGCCAGAGGAACATCTCAGTCAATGACAAGTTGAACTGGAACTGGCAGAACAGAATATGTGGTTAGGAGTTGTCTGTTCTGTTGCAACCCTCGAGGAATGCGGTTGCATTCTCTCCCTCTCCTATCTCCTATATGTTCCTGCTTGCTCTAAGGTCTGTCTGTGTACTCTGCTCCAGGGCACGGATCTTCAAAAAAGAAATTTGGAAATTATGGAATTGATTAAATGGTCTCTCAGTGCTATTGACACCATCTTCTCTTGGCTCTTCTCTCCCATCAAACCTTGGCTCGGGGGAGCCTACCTGTCCAGATGGAACTTTTGTTGCTGGATACGTGATGGACGCTTGGAAGAACTGGCGGATCATGTGTATGGCGCAACTTTACGTTGAGGACATTGAGGATGTATTCTTCTTTGGAACCATGATTAGTCCACCCCTCCCCCTCGGAGGACTATTAATACTTTATTATTTATTTTTTTATTTTTTATATAAATAT
>JAUZST010084766.1:273-20166 GCA_034779995.1 Parotocinclus haroldoi
TTTTTTATTTTTAAGTTGGGCCGGGTAAATTTGCCCCCCCCCCCCCCCCCCCATACAATTTCACTGTGTAAAATTACTGGGACACAAAGTCAATTTTAGAGAAGAACTGCCACACAAGTTCACTAGATGCACTGCATTTCCCATAATGCCACAGCATTCTTTGCCCCAATATGTCAAGTAGCCTTTTAAAATGAAATTTAAAAATCAAATTGTTTCCAGTAGTCATATGGACTTGTTTTGCCCGGGTGATGAAAGGTTTGTTTCAGATATTTAAACCTTTAAAACGAGTCAGATTTGATCCAAACACATTCGGAGGATTCATTTAGCTGAAGCTCTATTTACTTCACAGCTGTTCTCTCACAACCCAAGAGCTCAGTCTGTACTCCAGATTTTGAATGTTGAATAATTTTTCTGAATCTGACACACCTGATCCAACCCGTGGGCCAATTACTGTGTAATTTTGTGATATATGTCAGGTGATGGTGTTGTAGCAAAATTGCGCAGAGCACAACAGTGGGTAACAGTGGGGAAGGGGACTGGGACTTTCAGGCGTGCTGCTGTGTTAAGCTATCTGAAACTGAACTGCAGCTTAGGATAGGCTAGATATAAGCACCAGCGCGTAAAGCATAAAATCAGCTTTAACTGCTGCTTTCATGTAAAGGTAGCATATTACCTCTGTGACACTCATCAGGGCTCTTCAGTGCTTGCATTTTGCTTCCTTTTCGAGATATGCAAAAGGAATTGATTGAATTATTTTTTTGTTCTAACTACTAATTTACCTTAATACAGGGGAAATGGGTCTTCTTAAGGACTCCAACATCCATTGTCTAGCACAAAAAGCAGCATGCAGGTCCTGGGTTTCATCCAGTGGCTTATAAAATGTCCTTGGGTTCTAGAAAGGCACTATATAAATAAAGCTTATTAGTATTATTATTATTATTAACGAGGTGGAGTGGCATGGGTCTTTTTTGGAGTCTAACCAGTCAGTGAACATATAAGATTTGATTAAACAAAATCAAATCAATGCTTGAATATGTCACATATTGCAAAAATGCATTAAAAAATTCAATACAGAAAACCCTAAAAAAAGAAACCCTAATGCTTCTAGTTACTATTAGTGTTTAACATGTACAATGAAATATTCATTTACCTAATTACATGTATGTGTAACACTTGATACAAAAGATGCAAAAAAGAATTGAAGGGGATTTTATACATACATTATATGGACAAACGTATTAAGGTATTGAAACACGTATTACATTTACAAGAGTTTTCATGACATAACTTTCTAAATCCGAAGAAATTAATCGAAAGTTGGCCCTCAGTTTGCAGCTATAACAGCTTTCACTCCTGTGGGAAGGCTTTATAAAACATTTCGGACTGTATCTGTGGCAATTTTTGCCCGTTTATTAGATTAGATGTGCAGTGTAAAACGCAAGGGGCAGGAACCAAAAAATGGAACAACGAGAGGGCCTGGCTCACAATCTCCATTTTAGTTCATCCCAAAGGTGTTTGATGGAGTTGTGGTAAGGGCTCAGTGTGGCCCAGTCAAGTTCTACCACACACTCAGCCATGCCTTCAAGGACCTTTGTGCACTGGGACACAGTCATGCTGGAGCAGAAGAAGGCCTCCCCAAACTGATCTCCTGAAAAACATCCCTATAGCATTTATCCCTATTCCACATCCATAACACTTTACAGATGGTATTATGCAACTATTCAGGTAACATTCTCCTGGAATTTACCAAACCCAGACTCGTCTATCAGACTGCCAAATAGAGAAGTACGATATGTTACTCCAGATGTTTAAACTGTTCCAGAGCCCAGCTGTGGTTGCTTTATATCATGCAACTGACACTTTTTTACATTTTGCAAGTTACACAAATTCTTAGTGGATCCTATTTTTTTCTATAAGTGTATTAACATCACATTGAGGGGCTTAAATCTTATATATTGCTTTTTGACTGCGAGTGAGTTCACACCCCTAATGCAAGCGCCGTACCTGAACTAAAATCAACCTTCTTTAACAAATCAATCAGGAGCGAATTGGCTTGGTTTATGTTTCCTAATAAAATCATATCATATCAGTATATGCATGGCCAGACCTAGCACATAAACACCCTAGGCAAAAGTTACCCTATAAAATATCAATAGTAATGAGTCTGACCTGCCCTGTAAGATTCTCTGCAGTAATAACTAGTAAATGAATCATGGCACATGTTCCCTAATTTTGCTGAGATTTCTATTGTACTACAGCCTGTCAAGCAAGCACCCGGATGCTCTACTACAGGATGGTGCACAGTTACATTCCATGCGTATATTAAACACCTCTGTAATTAAAGTTCTGGTTTTCAGCAACACTCGTTTCGTAATATAAAGCAAACATTTCAGGACTATATATAGACAGTGACAGTGGGTTATACTGATACCTGACACCCAGTGTCTCTCAGTATGACACATTTATAGGTTTCTGCTTCCAATAAGCTAGCTCATCAACATTCCACCCTTACATAAAGTTCATAGAGAATTGGTTTACTTTGATATAAAAACTTAGCTAGGGTTCATTGTCTAACATCAAAAGCCGACCACACAGTCATGGTCCAAAGCTACTTTTACTTCAGTAAAATGTTTTTTCAGATTACGTGAGCATCATTTACTTGAGTGATCTACCTACCTGTTGCAACATTCTAAATGAAAACCAGAGACTTACCAGAAAGAATTATGATATCAAAATGTGAAACCATGGGACATATTGGCATCCCTGGGAAATGAAAGAGCTGACAAGCTAGGGCAAAGCACTACAGCCATGAAACTGCCCATGAAATAAGGTCCGAAGCTACTTGTAGCAGATGCAAAGTATATGACAGGGACAAGTAGCAACTTGAGTGGCAAAATGAACTTCAGGAGAAACATGCTGTCATAAAAGCCTAGACGACACCAGAACCCCACAATAGCTGCTATTGCTCAAGTGTAAAGGGATTATTTTATTTGTATTCCAATACAAAGACTGAGAAATAACTATATATGGTCATTACACCATTTCTGAAACAATGGTATATCTAATCTATTGCTTTTAATTAATCAGTACAGTAATTCAATGGGTACTTTTCATGAACGGTGACGTATTGTTTGCAAGAGTAATACAAATCATGAGTTAGCACCATCTAGTGTTTATGATTATGATTTTAAACAAGAGAACAATAGAATTGTCTGTAAAATGGGAAAAAAAACTGAATCTGGAGATGCAGTAGTGACCTCTACCCAGCCCTGTGATGAACTGGCACACTGTATTATTGATTTAAATTATAATATTTTCTTAATTTACTATTACTACAACATAATTATTCAATTAACATCTAGGTCACCCATGGAGGATTTGAGTCTTAACCCTTTTTGAGTCTTGGTCCTCCCAAGGTGTCTTCCTTCTAAATTCAGGGAGTTTTTCCTTGCCACTTTTGCCCTAGGCTTGCTCAGTTTGGGATTGGCCTTTTCAGATAATATTAGATTGTAAAGCTGCTTTGAGCCAAGTTTTCATTGTGAAAAGCTCTATAGAAATAAAAAATACATTTGTAAAAGGTACGTGCTGACCTACACACTGTGAATTCACTCCTTGAAATAAGACCAAAACTAAATTATTAAAACATAATACGAGCAGCACGTGCAGTGGTTAGCTCTGTCCCCTCACAGCTCTGAGATCCCTGGTTCAATCCCAAACCTGGTTTCCCGCCGTGTGGAATCTGCATGTCCTCCCCATGTCTCCGGTTTCCTCCCATAGTCCAAAGGTGTGTATTAGGTTGATTGATGTTTCCAGTGCCCTTGCTAAGTGAGCATGAGTATTACCATGTGAGTGTATGTGCCCTATGATGGACTGGCACCCTGTCTAGGGTCGTTCTGTCTTGTTCCCTGTGTTGCCGGCAAGACACCAACTTCCCTGCGGCCCTGACCAGGATTTAGTTGACAAGACATACTATGTAACGTTATATGTAATGAATATCATACAAAATATGTTAATGTAAGCAGCCACAACTAATGTTTTTCTCCTCTTCCTGAATAAGGCCCAAGGTACTAGCCATCCTAAAAATTTTAACCATGAGTCTTACGTCATATGAACCAATGTCTGGATTTTATGGTTCATGGTTTCTCTGTTCTGTGTTCAAGCAGACGTTTTATTTTCTGACATTACATTTTAGTGTGGCAGTAATAAGTGTTTGTGAGTCTCTGTTTAGTGTACCCATAATTATGCAGCGCTGTTAGTGGATTGTGTCTATTGAGAGCAGCATAACAACTAAAAGACCTTGAGGTCTCTTCATCAGTGTTCTGGACAATATTCAAATTACTCTAGTCATTATCTGAAGTAATAAAGTTCCACTTAATCACATCTGCTAACTGCCCTCTGAATGTGACCGATATGAAAGCCTCCTTAGCTCTTATGTTCATGTAAAAAGGGATAACAAAAACAGAGGCGATGAAATCAAAACGTGACGTGAAATAACGTCCTGCGCGATTGATAATAATTGTGGGTATAATTAGAAGCTAACTGAGCACACTCTCCGTGCTGCATGTGAGACCGTGTCCCACTTATTGATTTCCCTGTTGAAACGTACAACTCTGCATTTTCTTTCAGCATTACCATTCCGCTGAATGCAGGACTATCACACAGCCTGAGCTCTCTTCAAAACAGCCTACCCATATGCCTAATCATTTGTCACTAAGTGCAGTTTATATAGGCAGAAAAAAGTGCTCTGTAAGTCTATAGAGATGTCTGGGACATTATGAGTTCTGTTTTGAGAGTACATGCAGTGAAATCAGCTAATCAGCAGGTGTGCTAGCTGAAGCGCACAGTAATATTGCTAGCTGGTAACCATTTCTTGGATGATGCAGTATGCCGTTGTTGTGCTACCATAGCACTCTTGTGGATTAGTTGCGATTCTAATGACTAAAAATGACATGCGATGTTCTCGTTATGTCTTTATGGCACTGTATTCTCCTGATGCTGCCGTTGATGCTGAGCATTTTTGCCTGTGTTTTCCATTGCATCACGGCCTACCTGAATTGTATGCATATCATTAGGAAAAAATCTGCAGCTGTCTTTTCATTTGAAGTATACGTTTTTGTCTAACTGATTATTTGTACAGTGATTTAGTTGCATCTCCCTGCCTGTTTCGTGTGAATTTAGGACAGAGAAGCAGAATCATGAATGATTCATTAATGACTATTTACGTAGTAAAAGCTATTCATGCCTTGAGTGTACGTACATGTGTCCCTGTGTTCGATTGCTTCATCTGAATCGTGTGTGAAAACATTTTTGAAATAGCTTGTTTTGGCACTGTTGTGTAAAAGTGTGAAGAGGGTTGAAAGCCTGGAGGAGTTATGGGAGCATTCAAGGTCCTATCGTTTTTCAGACACAAGCCCACGTCTGCCTGTTTCCAGGGCTATCTATGTAGGCTATATATGTTTCAATTTACACAGATTCCTGAATTTTTGGTACCTGGAAAACGGAATCTTTGGAATAAACATCACATCAGTAACGTATGCATCTGTTTAGGTTTGGACCAATTTGAAGTAATGATGTAGTAGTTTGCTTATTGGTTATGCCTTACTATTAGCAACCCAACAGGGCTCCAGACTGCGACCAAATGCTCGCATTTTGCAACCTAGAAATCAGTGGCTGTAAGTAGCTACTGAAGGAGAAGGGAATGGTACTGGACTGGAGTTGATCTATAGGCTTACTTCACAAACATTGGAAGGATGCATGTCGGTTAACAATAGCGGATAAGTGAACGGTACAATGGATAAGCGAACAATGAATCAGTATTTTCTCCCTACCCTGCCTCGTGGGTTAGAGCCAGACACTTACCTATCAAAGCATAAGGCTCATCCTGACCCAGATATGGCGAGAAAATGCTGACAAAATAGTTGCGCGAAACCTGGCCTTGATACTGCAAAGACAGTAATTCAATGAACTGTAAGTTCTGTTGCCGATATACACAACATGCCGGGAAAACAAAATTTGCCAAAGTTCCAGGCACAACTCAGATGAAACATGACACACTGGTAAAACATAATGGTAGTTTAAAATATAAAATATGCCGTGACCTGTTCACAGAGGCAGCACCTCTCCCACGAGCTTTTAGAAGGCAAGAGACTAATAATCACAGTGAAGAGGAGACCGAAATAATATTGAAGTTTAACACAGCATTTTTCATTGCGAAGGAGGAACCGCCTTTCACGAAATTCAAAGGTCAACGAGCTTCAAAGAAAAAGAGGACTGAAACTAAACGAAAAATATTGCAACACAGCGTGCGCACAGTTCATGGGCATAATAGCAGATTTACCAAAACAGAAGATGCAAACTTCTGATGCACAGTCTACTGTTAATGTTGTTTTTCTAATTGAAACATTTACAGTTGCGATATTCAGATGAAGTGTAGTGACGGGAAAACAATCTTTTTCTAAACCACTGGTGGTACAATGAATTAGCTTGTGAGCTTTGCATAAGTCAAACAGCTCATGTTTTTATTATCTGATTATGTATTAGTAACACAGGAAATAGGTTGAAATGTGAATATTTGCATTGCCTGTCGTTTTTACATGTGCATCCCTATATTTTTTTGGCTGTGCTCCTAAATTTCCTGCTTGTGAAATGATTTGAGCTTTGTGACACGGCATGTAGAAGTTGAATACACTGTGGATATAAAAGGATGAGAACATGGTCAGCAACACTGCTATTATACTATACCATAACACTATAACACTTATTTTTTTTCTCACCCAGACTATTCTCTCTGAAAATGCCAGTAGATCATCAGTTTTTGGAATACTCTGATCAGCGTAGGATCAGTATTATCCGTTGGAACTGAAGGGTGCATTTCTTGGTTGCGTTTGACTTTAAAGTTGGAAAGTCTAGTTGTGGTGCTATGATGCAATCGGTCTTGAAACGCGTTCTCCGAAGGATGCAGTCCCTGAATTTGGCTCATGTCTGCATGTCTAAATGAATTTCTGCCATGTAATTATCTCATTAGATATTTGTTATATAATTAATGAGCAGTTCAACAAGTGTACTTAATAGATTGGCTGGTGAATATATGGACGTATTCAGTCACAAATGTGTTCACTGTACATTAGTGATCATGAATTACTTTAGTGATTAGAAATACAAAGGTAATGAGAAATGCACTCGAGCGCAAAGGTGCAACTTTTTAAAGCTGATCAATCATGTAAAGGTGTGTTTCATCTCTGCCATGACCTATGACTAAACAATGATGTTGGGTGTATACTTATATTGGAAAGTACTTGTGCTGTGCTATGCTATGTGTATGATATCCTAAAGCATTACTGTTATAGTTGAAGTGGGTATCCAACAGGATTCATTTATCAGTGTTACCATACCCCCATTGAGACTTAATTGCTAAACTCGTGCTGTTGTTCTGGTAGTGGGCCTTGTTGTGCACCACACAGAGCTACTACAGATGGAAACGTTAGTTACATGGAGGCTTATTTGCTCCATGAGGCACAAGACGGAACTCTCCAAAGCTGGCTTTAATAATGTGATATCATTGTGATATCAATGGCAGCACAGTTACTGTCGTACTGACCTTTCCAGTTGTTTCCTGTTTGGTCCATGTCGTGTTCTAGGGTGCAATGGGAGAACACCAACAAATTAGCAGAAGTCACGCGATGTGGTTCATACACTGATTTCAAATTTGAACGGCAAGTAGTGATAGATACACTACATGCAAGGAACCTGATACATGCTTTTATTTAACTCACCATTGAAACTTTCATATAACTCTTTGTTTCACTTTTCACTCACACCTTTAAATGCTCAACTTTCAGATTTATTTATGTAACGTTTTTTTAATTTTTTTAATTTTTTATTTTTTGTTTCAAAGCAGCTTTACAAATACCTATGCTTAAATCCCTAACAGAACAAACCTGGGGCAACAGCGGAAAGGAAAAACTCCCACAACGTTATAAGGAAAAAAGCTTGAGAGGGAAGACGCAAAAATAATTTCTAGTCATTTAAATACACAGAAGCTAAATTAAAAAATTTAAAAAGAGACCATATGTAAACTATAATAAATAAAATAAAATCGAAC
Organism: Parotocinclus haroldoi; assembly: GCA_034779995.1. Lineage (NCBI taxonomy): Eukaryota > Metazoa > Chordata > Actinopteri > Siluriformes > Loricariidae > Parotocinclus > Parotocinclus haroldoi. The sequence goes on from JAUZST010084766.1 coordinate 8,375, forward strand.
AATATATAGACTATAATGATAAAGATATACAATAATAAAGCTGTAATAAAACCGAGCATATAAAACTATAGAATACAAGAAGACAGTGTATTAAAAAATAATTCAGAAAATACATACTTAGAGAATGCTAGTTGAACTGTTCAATGGGAGAATTCATTTACGTACATAAGAATGTTTATCCACACAGTCTTATGCTAGAGCTAAATCCATAATGTGGAATCCATATACGTGTAGAGCGCCCCTGCTGAACTGCAAGAGGCTCGTTTATTCAGTTCCTAGCATTTCATGTATTGTTTCATTTGTTGAGTCAATTATTTCTGTATTTAGGCCTTGCAAGCTATCGATTTGCCGTGGAAAAAGTGTCTCGGCTTCCTCGAGTCATTGTTTTTCAAAGTTTCAGCTGTACTTGTTGCTTTTTTGGAGGGAGAGTCCTAATGAGGTCATCCGTAGCTGTAAATTAAGTCGGCTAAATGATTGCTGCAGCCAATCAAAGCAAGCAGGGATTTATGCAGGAACAATTACTGTTTATCCAAATATTTAAAAGTTGGGTTTTTAACAGGGCCCAGCATGGTATTGAAAAGCTCGTTGATAAATGTCAGGAAAACTATTAAGCATGCGTGTAAATCACATTTTAACAGGGGACCTTCCTTCCTGTGCACAAGGGCAATGCAGAGGTGGCGGCCAATTCTAATGAAAGAGATTTAGAGGCAGCGGCATTTATATTAGCTCTACGTGGACCCGGGAAATGTGCCGAAAACAAAATAAATCACACCGCATCTTAGACGAAAGGCGCCTGAAAGCACAATTAATCTAAACTCACATGTTTTTTTTCCTACCAATAGGTCCTGTGGACACATGGTGAAATTACGAGGAGTGAAGACACACATAAAACGGGTGCAGTCTGAGCAGATCAATGGCACTTAATTAAAAAGAGATAGATGCTAAACAATGAATCAGAGCAGCTTTAATAGTAGACACTCTAGGCTTACCCCTTCACGAACAACAATAGTGAACAAGGACTTTCACATTGATTGTATTCTTTTCACTTATTGCATCAGTCCTTTTCCGCAGGCCAGAGACATGTTTTTCTATTTGTTACTGCATGCCACATTATTCACAGAGATTGGGAAGTGGAAAATGTGCATACAGACCTGTGTACAGTACTGATTTTTGTTAATGAACCCATATATATGTAAGTAGGGTTCAGTATTAAACAGTATTTATTAATTATAACGTATTACTTATTTGCCAAGTCAATAACTCATTAAAATGCTCTGCCTTCTGCATGACTATATATTTGTCTTTGTTCTGTTCAACAAAACCAGGAATCCTCATTCATTTGGTGTAATGTACTTTCAAAAAGTGCTGCAAGTACTGTGTCTTCAGTTGAAAGAGCATCAGGGGAGGTATTTAAGATAAAAACAAATTTGATACGGGTCAAAATCTGTCATTTACCTTTAATTAAAGTATGTAGACTACTGTGAGATTATATGGATTGTGCTTTGTTACTTTGTTTTGCAATCCAAGAACTGCCGCTCACTGGATGATTTTCTTTATTGCACCATTCTGAGTAAGCCATCGAAGCTGTTGCATGAACCAGATCAGCAGTTTTAGATGTTCTTAAAACAGCTTGCCTGAGACCAGCATCATTCCAAGGTCAAAATCACATTTCTACATGCTGATGGGGGTCATACTGCGGTGGCTCGGTGGGCAGAACCTCCGCCTCACAGCAATTAGGTCCTGGCCCGGGAGCAGCCTGGGTCCTTTCTGTGTGGAGTCTGCATGTCCTCCATGTGTCTGCGTAAGTTTACTCTGGGTACTCTGGTTTCCTCTCACAGTCCAAAAACATGTGTGTTAGGTTCATCGATTACTCTAAATTGGCGTTGGCGTGTGTGTATGTGTGTGTATATAACTAGTTCCAATATAACCTTGTGTATGTCGCTGAAATGGCCACTGATGATGATAGCACCTGTAAGCAAACCAGATAAACAAACATAACATAAACATTCTGACGGCCAGGAACAATTAGAACAAAATAGTACAAAATAGTTCTGTTCTAATGTGACCCCACTGCTCTCATCATTAGACTACGGGCTTCACACATAACAGTTGAGGAACAGAATTTCCCGATAACTGCTATACATTTATTATACAGAAAATAAACACAAATTTAATTTGATTGGTAAGTTTAAATTTATTAAAACAAAAGGTTATTTACATTCAGCCAAAAAGGGTCAGGTTTACAAGGTTTACAGAGTGTTACTCTGACACACTATAACGACCGACTGAACCAATTCTGAGTGAGATCTCGGGGTTAGAACGAAAGTCTAGGATCCCGTTACACTTGATTCATGATTATAAATGCGTTAAATGAAGCTATTCATGCATTCTAGCTTAAATCTTATCTTAAAAGTAAAGGGAAAGATAAACAAACTTTGCTGGGTTAAGAGTTGGACATAGCAGATGGTGTTTAATGAAGGAGACAGAGTTTGATACCAGCAAACAACACATTTGTGAGTGAGTGAGCTGTTTTTATTTCATTTTTGTTATTGGTAATAAAACTGATCTTCAGTTATATTTCTTCAGTCGAGCTATGAATCCTTTCAAGACACTGAGAATGTCTGATTCAAAACCGTTCCAGCACTTTCAAATCCTTAAAGTGACAGAAATGTGCCAATTTTCAATCAGAAAAATATATTTTGTACCATTTTTTTCCAATGTACCATTGTAAAAAGCGCTACATGAATGAAATTTAGAATTTCATTTAACTCGGTCACAGTGCCATTATCGTGAAATAATGGCACACAGCTAGAACGTCTCTCAACCAATCAGATTGCAGGCTTGCATCTAACTGGTATAACTGGAGGAGTAATGTTTATTGGACAAATGTCTTTGAATTTTGAGCCTGGTGCAGATGGATGAAAAAACAACTTGTTAATTATTGGACAGTGCTCTTTTTGTTTGTCTTGCCTGGTCCTGCCTTGTCAATCAGTAAATTGGCAATCGGGAACAATGACTGACATCTCAAGCTTCAGTAAATCAGTGCCAATAAGAATTACAATTGACTTATAATATTGGGACAACATGAACCATCAGACTTTGTATCAACTGGAGGAGGCCATGACAGCTGGAGTGCACACTGCTACTGCAGCAAAAGAGAGAACATACCAAATACTAATACATTCTGAATTCATGTTTCCAATTATTCGTTTTTACACTAATTATTACGCTGAATTTGTAATTAAAATAATGCAATAAATATGAGAACAATTCAAAAGAGAAGACTTTTGACAGCAAGCTCAACTGTGGTCACTGTAGATTTTTTTTGCTTTGTCCCTATCACGGTCAGTATCTCAAATGTGTGTGTTTATGTCGATAAACACAAAAAAGGTTTCTTACTAACTGGCTTAATACTCTATGTGAATTCTCCATTATTGAACATTAGACAGAATCCAGTGTTAATAAAAGGCATGCTGCATTATACAGCATAATACAGGTCTCTTACAGCTGAACAACAGTGAATGTGAATGGGCAGTGAATGGGATGCTGTAGAATCGGGAATAGACAAGTAAAGGGTCCATATGATTTTGAAGGACAACACAAGAACTATGTATCTGTGCGGCATCATAAACACTCCAGCTAGGAGCGTATTTTTCAGAACTGCTTTAGAGACACACTTGCTAATGCTATAAAGTCTGTAGGGTAAATAAAACTTTTATATAGGCCTTCTCACAATAAAAAGATATCCAGCTTAATTTGAACTTGCTACGAGTGTCTGAAGCAAGATGTTAGGTAGAACTGCAACACTTAGGAATATAGGTGATAAAGAGTAGCTTAACTCCACTTGCTAACTCCACGTTATGGATTTTGTAGATGTACAAGATATTTCTGTCAATCAACAGTACATATGATGGGGAAGCGATAATAAAGTGGCGTTACTTCGACATCTCATAAGCTGATTTATTACTGATGTATGAAAGTGTGCAGAAAGATCATTTTGAAAGTAATTTCATTTCATATTCAAAACCGGTAAAACATAAAGCGGGGGTACACAGAGCTTAGCATAGAAGTATATACAGTATTTAGTGAAGGTTTTGTTTGATTGAACTAAAAGTCACACTGCCCTTTACTATAGTCAACAAAATCCCCTTGTGTTATACTGGCAAGGATCTCAGCCGATAAAGGGAGCATTTTGCATTGTTCAGTGTCAGACAGGAGCTGGTATGGATGAAGCCTAGGTATCTGAAGTCTCAAAGGCAGTGTGTGACAAAGGGACCATATCAAAGCATAGCAAACAAAAGCCTTGGTAGTATTCTTGTTAGGATATGGGGAAAAGTTGCTGGAGAAAATGATTTGCATGGAACACATGTAGCAAAAGAGTGCAAAGATACCCAGCAGGATATAATAAAAAATATAGTTTCTCTGCAACCAATTGCCCCGATGTATACCCATTGACAAACAAAAAAATAATGCATGCACATAATTGTGGTCTGCAGTAGCCTAGCAGTCAAGGTACTGGGCTCTGGACCTGATGGTCCAAGGTTCAAACCAAATCAGATATAGTATAGAGTACATATACCAAGCAATCTCTAATATCATGCCTAAGAAGAGGAACCATTGGTATAAGAGTATTAATATGCCAAGCCGTTTAAAAAAGTAGAACAATTACTGTATAATGAGCTACCAAAAGACTTACATTTTAATTGGAATGGTTCATTAGTCTTCATTAGTTTAGAATGCAAATGTCTGAGCACATTTGGTCAAATTACAGATTTTGTTGACGTGTGAAATGAAATCGACTTGACCTCTTAAAGCAACAGCCTTGAGTATTTTAACAAAATTGAAATGCATTGTGATTGTTTATTGGTATATATTCGCAAAAGATGCGTACATAATTAGAATGTACACTGGCAATGCTTAGGCACATTTCCAGATGGTATGCACTGCTCACAAATATTTAATTATGGAATATTTTATTTTGAGATATCCCCCCATTTTCTGAGCTGTATACTTGTATTTTGAAAGGTCTCAAAATGTAAATGACTTGTTGGGCCTTAATTGAAGTTGGATGAAGACAATTCCAGTACATAATTAATTATGAAACCCTGCGACTCTCTCAGGGTGTTGTGCTTGCACTAATCAGCTATGGGCTCCTCTAAACACCTGAACAAGTATCTGAAAATAAATATAATTTCCTCGCCCAAAGTATGACGACTCTTAAAATTACATCTAAACATTTGCTACTTGTAATTTCCACTGTATAAAAAAACCAAAATTGAAGTGCTATGGAACGTGCACAAACCAAAGTGTTTCTCCAGTATGCAACACGGTACTTGGAGTAAGTAAGTTCCGAAATGAAGTGTTGTGATGTAACAAAGATTGAACATTTTGACTGCAATCACCAGTGGTGTGTTCGGAGGAAAAAAAAAAAACACAGAAGAATTGAAAGAAAAAAAGAATCCTTCCATTTGTTCTGCATGGAGTGGTTCTATTAAGCTTTGGGGCACTAAAAATATTGTGCAGACAGAGGGAAGTATGGGTTCTTTTAACATTTAAAATGCCATTATAAATAAAGTGTAATCCGGTTTAGGCTGTGTAGTATTAGGATTGGATTAGAGTTGATACAATTTATAGAAATGATGATCATCTAAAAAATAATCGTGCAAAATTATATTACCATGATGAAAATGCATTCACCATATGCAACGTAAATGAACATGTAGCCTAATTACCACCTGGGGCTTCTAAAATGACATTAATACAATATTTATAAAGATAGCTATATTAATCGCTTAACTATTCATTAATCATTCTGGTTAAACCATCATACAATGTGTGCATCTAGTCCACATGTGGAATGAAGTTAAGCAGTCTTTAGTGTAACCGTTTATTTGATTTTCTTGCAAAAGCAGAGATATCCGGCTAGCAAACTAATGACCTACAGCATACATGTTTCTTTCTGTCAAAAAAGGTATGTGATTGCGTATGTATGTATGTATAATGAATTTCTATTCTGACCTGGTGCCTGATGCACTGTCTGAAAAATCGTCCGTTATGCACATTAAGTTCTTTCAACTGAAACAGAGAATGAAGTCCCTCAGCACAGACAGCCTATTACATTGCTAACTGGTCTGCATCCGTTTAGTTGAAACCAAAATGCTGTGCCACCATGGTGTAATAGCACACTTACTTTTAACAGTCTCATCCATTTGTTTTTGACATTTGAATATATCCCAGCAGACTGAAAATATACATAATATTATGCAACTTCCAAGTGGTTTGAACACGTTTGCGCAGCATATGTGAAATCTCTTTATAGAATATACTAAATAATAAGATGAATTACAGCTCGATGCATCGAATGCTAAAAGTAACGATTTGCACCATGTTAATGCCACTATGTAATTGCGGGGATATGAATGGACACATGGACTGCAGGGATTTGGGTAGACAGATTTCTGTATGGCGTCTTCTCACGCACAGTTGATACAGAAACGTGTTTGACAAACTAGAGATGAAAACAGGGTATCGTTTTCAATGTTCAAAGGAATGTGTATTTCTCTACATGGTTTATTCTTAAGAAATAAAAAGGAATGTCTTTTATGAAATGTCAAATCAATGACTGTGAGAAAATCGAATTGCGATCTCATTATCGCCAATCGGATCTAACTTGAGTGTATCGTTACTCCCCTACTAAATTATATTAGTTTCGATATTTTATCAAAATAAAGCTGATTCGCACTTTTAAAAACAAATTTGTCCATTAAAGAAAACGGAAGACAATGTGAGTAATATCGGTATTTATTTAACATTATAACAATATTTGATAATATAATTTATCAACCCAAGCCTACTGCATACCAGGCCACATACTACAGCAGCACTTAAGAGGTTAATATACTGACAGTACCGTTACCAATGCAGACATTCTGATTCAATAAATAGTATCTAAATGTATTTGTTTGTTTGGCTTATCTTGTACAGTGTCTATTACTTTTCTATTTTTGTAATCATCTTTGAATATTTTTTAGTTTGTGTCTTGATTTTGGCTTCATATCAAAATAGGCGTGTGATGTAATAATTGTACCCTGGGAAGACACCCATCAACAAGCATCTAAATCGAAGTAATGATGATTTTGATTAGAGTTTATTGTAGCAATGATTACACAGCAGTTTGGGAGTACACAATTGGCTATTTGATAGATCTCCATGATACGATCACACTGTCCCAACAGCTGCCTCCTAATTAAGTAGCAAAACAGTGACAGAGCTGCTCAAAGTGGCAACCAGGACATAGGAGATTGTTGCATAAAATGATAAATGCAGGAATGCAGGCAGGTTTTTAAGTATTGTTCCACGCCTTTCAGTGAAATTCACTGATTTCCCACTACTAATGCCCGTGCATCATCCATGGCACTGAATGGTGTGTAAATCTGGAAGCAATAAACTGTGCTTAGTGCCAGGGTAGCTTAATAAATATCACTTTTTGACTCTCATTACTGAGAACAGCTCAGCGACTTATGATTAATGACACTCCCTTAATTATACATGCAGCCCTGGAAGGCATTTGATGATCTCATCTCCGAGAATATTTATCATGTTTTATTGCCAGCAGTATTCAGATAATGCCTCTACACACATATATAAGATTATCCTGCACAGTAAGAGTATCCTCTGCTAAAGGGGGTGATAACATGGCTTAAGCTCTTAAAATGAAAGTAAGGTATTGGGGTGAGTTTGACTTTTGCTCTGTTACCCCTCTGGGGCTGGGAAGGGCTGATCCTGCCCAGGCTAGGTTAAGGGGCACCCTAATAAAAGGTTCAGACTACTACCCATAACATAGTTGCTGCTTAAAACATGTCTCGCTGTGAAATCTAGCCAGAAAGGCACCTGGTACTATATTCAATTCAATTTAATTCAATGTTATTTATATAGCGCCTTTTACAACGTAACATTATCAAGTAGCTTTACAGTGATACAAGACCTTAAAGGCCAATCCCAAGTTTAGCAAGCCTAGGGCGACAGTGGAAAGGAAAAACTCCCTAAAGTGATAGCAAGAAACCTTGGGAGGACCAAGATACAAAAGGGGACCCATCCTCCTAGATGTTAATTAAACAAATACTAAATGTATATTAAATCATAGCAAAACTCTTAAAATAAATAACAAATTATGATTAAAATTTATCTTAGCTATAGAAAAAAATATAGGATAATCTAAATCATAAGAAAAATGATTATATAATGGAGTTCTTAGTGGGAGGTCCTTGGAGGCACATCGTCTCCTATTGTCCAACCAATGGAGGGAGTTCCTGCACTCTGGTGGGACCTGCCTCCGCTGTTGGAGACCATCAGAGAGATGCCGAGCTGGAAGAACATCCAGGCGTGCGGTGCCGGAACCAGCACAGAACATCAGCTCTGAGGGAAAAGAGAAAATGTAGTTATTGCTGGGTTAGGAACACAGAGTCTATTATCCATTACTGATGCCTTGTGCAGCATGAGAACTCCAAGCACTCTGGTTTTCTTCCACATTCCGTAGACATTCTAGGTTAACAGGTGTCTCTAAAGTGGCCCAGTGTGAGCGAGTGTGTTTGCTTAGCTTGTTTTGCTTCCAAATGCTTTCAAAATGAACAGAGGAATGAAAAAGTCAGATATAAAACTGCATGTTCTCTCCATAGCCTGTTTACTTCCCATTTAAAAACCGTTTACCAACGGTTTTTACCACTTTACTTTAAGGAAATATTATCCGTGAGCCAGATATCGAAATGATTTGCAGGTGAAATGTTGATTGAATGGTAATAACAGAGCTACATTTTATTTCCTGTTGATGGAAAAGCGGATATATGTGCTAAATATGAGGTATCTTCAATTGCCTAGCAACAGAATGCCACGATTTTAACCTTTAGCACAGAGAGAGGAGAGACAGCAAACGGGAGAAAGGAAAACGGACAACATGGTCAAGGACGTCAGAAATTAGATTTGCTTGTGCTAAAGGAACCCAGAAGAGAAGACTCTCTGCAGTGCATTTGTTTTGTCGACCTTCTAAATATTCTTGGTGGATTATCTGGAAAGAAACACAAACGCTGAACTTGAAGCATATAATGGTAGGTGCAACATGCAGAAATGTTTCACATTTAAGTTTGTTCCTCACAGAGAAATACAGCATGAATGAAAGGATGATATGGAAGTGATTACAATATTAAAGTCAAAGGATGCGTTTATTGGGAAAAACTGTCCAATTAAGAGGAGGCTCTAGTTACCCTGTTGAGCCGACTCTAGCCGGGATACAAGATGAGATAGGGTTATCTCAGGTTCGGAGTTATCTTCATGTTATGCTGTGTCAGATTTACCCACAGGTAGTGCAGCTGGTCGATGGATGATAAATCTGGCAACCGGACAAGCCAGGGAAGTGTTACAATCTGGACGTTTCTGTGTGTGGGTGAGCATTATACTGCTGACGAATGCCAGCTGGAAGCCCTGCCATGAGAGGCAACATTGGTGGCCGTTAGTGTCCCTCGTATCACTACTCGGAGTGACCGAATGGCTCCCCAGATCGTCGGCAGTCAGGGACAGTCAAATTTTATTTCAATAGCGCTTTTTACAACGGAGCTTCGTCTCAAAGCAGCTTTTAAATATGATATGATCTTAAAAGGCCAAACCCAAACTGAGCAAACCTAAGGCGACAGTGGCAAGGAAAAACTCCCTGAATGTAAAAAGGAGAAACCTTGGGGAAACCAAGGCTCCAAATGGGCTCATCGCAAGGCCTTCACGCTCGATCCAAACCGCCATCGGATCCCAAATAGAAGTTAGATTCGTCACTAAAGGCCATATGGTTCCAGTCTGTAGCAGTTCAGGTTTCCCGTTTGTGCCGCCCCTTCCCAGTTTAGGGTCGCTTGCCTAATAGGGCGCACATAGAGAACAATTCTGTCCTGGAAGTGAAGCGAAACAGCAACAAACACGTCAGGACTTGGATTTTGCTCTGTTGTCAGAGCAAAATGAAAACTCGTGGCTGCTATGAATGCTAAAATGCTCGTTTCTATGGAACTGTGCACATGAGCTACAGCTAGCAATGTCCGCACCGTTCGACAATTACAAACCATTATTTAATTACTGGACCTGTGCTCTTTGGCATCATGTTCGAAGGTTGAAGATTATTTCATCTCAGGGAGCCAGGAATCAAATTATCTCTGAATTTCCCACTTGAAATTACGACTCGTTATTAACCTAATCGTGGCAGCACGTGAATGCAGCATCGGAACGCGAGTGTGCGAGCGTAAATTGTCAAGTACATGCACTCTACTTCATTATATTGTGTTTCTATTGCTGGTTTAAAATATGCAGTATATTCACTGCTGGAATTCCATTAACCAATCCAAATATAGAGCAACATGCAGGGAATGTGAATAGATAATGCATTCTCTCTCTCTCTCTCTCTCTCTCTCTCTCTCTGTCTCTCTGTCTCTCTCTCTCTCTCTCTCTCTCTCTCTGTCTCTCTCTCTCTCTCTCTCTGTCTTTCTCTCTCTCTGCTCTGCTGAAATCGTTTCATTTATTTAAATTGTACTTTCGGTTAAAAAAAGAAAAAGAAAAAACAGGTCTGCATTCAGTCGATCCGGTTAGCCTGATGGTGGCGCTCTGTCTCATCCAGAGAAAATTCAACTTTTAATTTAAACTCTGCACACATCTTCTGTGATGAATGAATCCTGGATCGGTTACCGTGGCGATCCCGTTCATCGTTTAGAATGGAGTGAAGATACAGGATTGTAAATATATCCCATAATAATACACTGAGGTGATGTTTAGATTCAAATTCAAAATTCAAACTGTAACTGCCAAACCGCCTCAGAGCAGCTGCACATGCTCACACCCCCCCTCCCCCATTTATATTAAAATATATATAATAATAATAATTGTTTTTTATTTTTATATTTGACTTTGTTTTACCTTTTCATTTCGGTTTATTTAATACAAACCTGTTACAACTTTTATTCATAAATATAACCTGCTTCCTTATAACGTAGTTTTAAAATGGGATTTTCCTTGCCGCTGTCGCCCTTGTTCTTGACCTGACGATCGGCTGTCTCTGAGGGAGAGGAGGCCGGCTGGGTGATCATTCCCCAGTGATGGAACCGGAACGAGGAGAGGATGAAATGAGCACTAAAAGCCTATGATGTTTAAACGAGGTAATTAAGTTGGTCAAGAACAGTATTGATTTTATTTTTTTTTTAGAGATGAGAAAAGAGGAAAATATAAAGTCATTTAAAGAATAAAGACCTTTTCCATCCTGAATGTTTTCTTTTATTGTGAGTCTGAGAGTAGAAAACTCAAATCGCTCCCAGGTTCAAATTCGGTCGCCTGTTTCCCCCTGCCGAGAAACCCAAAAAAAACCAGCTTTAACGTCGCTAAAAGGGATTAGAAGAACTTGTGACGTGTGTTTATAAACGTGCTAGCTTTAGTGTTAATACAGGTTTATCAAGGCATTAGCTGGGATTCAATTAAAAACCATTTCCTGTGTTAATAAAAGGAAATCATGATTCTGTTGGGGTTAAATGTTATTGAGTATAACCTCTGGAAGAGTCTGGCCTTTGTGGTGCCGAGTAACGTAGCCGTGTTTCCATCGACCAGAAGCCATGAGCCCTCTCTCAGACCCTGCAGAGACACGACGTAACGGTACTGAACTCAACACCGTAACACACATACTTAATACTGTAACGTAAATATTCAACACCGTAACACACATACTTAATACTGTAACGTAAATATTCAACACCGTAACACACATACTTAATACTGTAACG
>JAUZST010084777.1:0-21091 GCA_034779995.1 Parotocinclus haroldoi
TACAACACAATCACAGCAAACATTTGCGTATTAGTATTTTCATCTAAAATAAAGTTAAGGCTAGTGTTTAATTAAGCAGTGTAGACAGCTAATTATTGCAGACATTTTCTGGGAGCATTCATCTGTCAACACGCAGCTGATACAATTATTAAATGCTTTCATTTCATTAAAAAGTCAAGTTTATCTTAGCCTTTGTTAGCAATTACGGGGCTAAACCAAGGATGTTATTAACACTTTCTTATATGTTATATTAATACTCAAAACAGTAATAATTGGCAACTTCTTGGAATTATTTGGACAAGTCTGTGTGATATTTGGTACTCCCATTGTGAGGCTCAGACCACAGATTGAGAATCATGTTTCCAGTTATTTCTATAAAAAACCCCAAAAAATAATTAAATCTCTAAATGTAATATCCAGTCTTTAACAGCTTGAAGGTTTCAGATGCGGCACAATACATCAGGGACCTACTGATTTAATGAGCTACTGTACCCCTCTGTTTACCAGTCATCATATGGGCACAGCCATGAATAAAGACATCAGCTAAACAATAAATAGATTGTGATTTGACACTAAAGTGCATTGCCCTGCCATGGAGGAGAAATGAAGAACTAATGAACACAAAAGGGTCTTTTTTAATTCATTGCATTAACTTTGTTTATACTAATGGAACTGATACGTTTGCTAGTTTAATACATTCTTTAGTGTTGTAATAAGTACTTCCGGATGTTATGTGGTTATCAAAGGCTACACAACATAGCTATAAGCCATTATTACCTTATCTACAGTGTGTCTGTCTTTAATTTTCAGCTGTCCATTGCTCCATGTGTAAAAGTTAAATATAACTGGCTCTGACTTGGTGTTAGCTGCACAAGCTGCTGAAACGAACTGGGACATTATGAGAAATGTAGTGTCCCTAGTGAAATTGCAAGGCATGTCCTGAAGTTCTGCTCAGCAATCCAAAAAAATTGGCAATTTTAGTGGTCCACGGCTGCTGATGCCCCTGCTATGGGTACATAAATAAACAAATTTTACAGCACAATACATATTTTCAGTTTTGCATCTTGATGTGATGTTTTTGATGCACAGAGACGAAATGCTGGCTCAATATGTGCTTTTGTCTGCTTTAATTTATTTTGCACTTAAACCTAAATAATCGCTCCTCAACCCTTGATGAGATGCTGCTCAGTGCTGATGTAGCGTTATAACGGTCAAATAACTCTCTCAGTCCCTAGACATCTTCCCATCAGTTGTTAGAGAAGGAGAAATTGCTTTGGCCAGTTCACTTACAATCTGATTTTGTGTTTCCTTATAAAGTGTGGCTATTACCCTCTGGCCGAAATAAATGTGTGAGGGGATTTTATAAAGTCGCTCAAGCTCTCAATGGAATAAACAGCCTTGTGGAGCGAGTTATTTGTTTTGCCCATTCACAATCAGCACTTAGCAGCTGATTAAGTACTGCAGGGAGAAAAAACTACCATGACTTATGTGTTCTCATTGCTGGAACACATTTGGTTGGAGTCTTCACGAAAGAGTGTATTTACAAAAGAGCATGTTTGAAGTACTGTCATAAGTGTTTGATGGCTCTGTTGAACATTTACAGCAATTAGCGAATGCACTAATACAAAGCAGGAAGCACGATGGTTGAGTGGGTAGCACTGCAAGAAGGTCCCGGGTTCAATACCAGGGTGGAGCGGCCTGGGTCCTTTCTGTGTCCCACATTACAAAGACGTGTGTTAGGTTAATTGGTGTCTCTAAAGTGTCCCTTAGTGTGTGACTGTGTGTGTGTGTGCCCTACAGTGGATTGGCACCCCATATGAGGTTGCGCCCAGAGTTTTCGGGTGGGCACCAGCTGGCCTGCGACCCCGTGTGGATTAAGCAGAAAATACTAAATGAATGACAAAGCAAGTTATTATATATACCGTCCTATAATCCAAGCAACTGAAGGCTAAATGCCTTGCTCAAGGGCCCAACAGTGGTAGCTTTAGCACCAGGAATAGAAACTTTGAACATCTGGTCAAAAGTCCAGGATCTTAACTGCTGAAACTCATTCTGTCAGTATAAAATCAATAGTTCTTTGTTCCTCACTGTTGAGCTTGACAGGTTTTCTCAAAAAGGAGATGAACACACAGACAGTTTGGGTTTGTTTAGCTGAGGCTTGCTTTTACTTCTTTTCATTAGAAAAAGGGCAAACTGCGACTGAAAAGACAACAACAATTCTGAATGCACTATAAATGAATGTAATACAAATGAACAGATGTGTGAACATTTGGAATGTATTATACAAATTAAATTGCTTCAAAAGTAGAAGATATTGAAGGATAAACAATCATTGAATCACTTAGTCCATGTTCAGGATTGTGGGAAAGCTGGTGCCTTGCTGGCAAAACAGGGCGCAAGGCAGGAACAACCCTAGACTGGGAGAAACAATGAAAACAAAAATAAATAAAAATGCAACATCAATAAAGAGAGGCTATCCTGCGTAAAGGTTTTATAACATTATATAATATATATTATTAGAATTATAACAAGGGGGGTTTCTGCTTTTTCATTATTTTATTATTTCAATATAACGTTTTAACCATATGATTTTAATAGTCATTTTTTTCAGCTCATCAGAGAAACTTTCGTTTAAAAACAAAAACAGAAATGGCTTTTTCCTCTTATGTTTAGAGGACTCTATTTAGGGGTGCTTGGGTAGCCTTAAAAAGGGGGCTTGCTTCACACATGTCAAATATAGTTTTGTCAACTGGTTCTACGACAATTTAATTTGTGACATGTATCGTGTTGTGACCATGGATGTTATGTTATGATAAATGTAAGCCAATACAAAAAACCTTTTTGTCATAAAATAGGGCACAGTAAAAATACATCTTTTTAAGTTAAAAAAACATTTATTTGGACTTTTTTGTATTTTTACATTTATTTATTGCTGTATTTTAGCATATATTTATATTATACAGTATATTTCCACATCTCTTCATTTATTTATGTTTTCTTTTTCAAGCTAGCTAAGTTATGCTATTACCTTCACAATGGCTTTTAGCGGTATTAAGGTAGTGCATTTCAAACGCACTTTTAGTTCAATATGTTCAAGGCAATACACAGAATAAAATATGTTTATAGTTGGCCCAGCTTGAACCAGACATATGGTGGAAATTAGTTATGAGTTATAATCACTTTAATCTATATATATTTTTTTATTTCATATTATACCTGCCTAATAATAAATATCAGTCTACATTAAAGTGATTATAACTCAAACTCTCCACCATAGATCTGTTTTACACTGTCTGGAGATACTCACCAGATGATATAAAATACAATAAAAATTAAAATAAATGATATTTTATGGGCTTTATTAAAGCTCAGACGTGTCCGTTCTCTATACGCATTTACTCACAGAATAAATGCATATTTACAAATATTATTAACACATTTTAGACATATTCTTTAATAGCTCCATATTAATTTTTGAAATAGATACATTTTCTCAACAGTGTATATAAATGAATAAATTAAAACACACCAGTAAATACATGTAAAATCGCAGAGAAATGGAGGAATGTGTAAATAAATGAAAAACATTCATTTGCCCCTTTTGATGACAAAAATGTTTTTTTTTTCCTTTGTTTAAGAATGTATTTATTTTTGTTTAATTATTTATTAATTGTATTATTTATTTCATTTTATTGATTTTATTTAATAAAATATATATTGAATTTTTAGTCCTCCTTTGCAACCAATATAAAAAAGGAATTATAATATGCATATCGTGACAACCCTACTATTGAAAACGTTGTTTGGACATTTGGGCAAACAAGCCCTTGCCTGACTTAAATCCTATTTGACAGATCTTTACCAATTTGCACCCACAGAAAGTTTTCAGAGGCTTAGACAAGCCACTATGGTGCTCTAATATGGTTCTGTTCCAAGCCCCATGCTGCTCTCAGTTTATATATAGCCCCTGGCATTCAGCAGCACAGTTTCGCAGAATTATGTTAAATCTTGGATACACAAACTTCCTTCTTCTAAACTCTAATAAAACACAAGTTCTGATGTGGTGTATATCTGCCAGAGACAGGTTTCTCTACCGTGCTTTTCTCCCAAGACTTAACAACTGAACTTGGATAAATACTCTATGCTTGTTTGAATCCCATGCTAGGAAAGGGTTTACAGTCAGGGTTATGTGCTGGCCATTCAAGTTTTTTATACATCAGATGTGTCTTGTGTTGTGAGGACCTTCATTCTACTTACTTTACATTACATTACATGGCTGTTAGCCATGTATTACTATTAACTAAAGCTATAATAGCTACAAGGGGAGACCACATACAAATACTGCTATGTGAAATCCACCGTTTGCTAATGTATATTTAGTAATTAGTGTAACGTGATGAAGATTATTTTCCTTACTGTTCTATTGATCACGCATTATAATATTAAACGTGTTGAGAAGGTGGGATAAAGGAATTCTTTCCACATGGAACCATATGCCTATAAAACTGATTTAATAAACATCACTTAACATAACGTAGACATTTAGACACCAATTACTTTTAAACTGCATTAAATGTATTTTGTGGAATTATTTACAAATCTCCCTTCATACCAGGATGATGAGTTATGAAATGTAGCTTCGCTAAATCCTATTTCTGAGCCAGTTACACTACAGAGTCGAAAGGTTATGGATGGCCAGTAATGGCCCTCTTTTGTTCCTACAACAGCTTTCAAATGGCCACTGATATCATACAATAAGGTCCAGCTTAGAAGTGGCATTCCAAATCATCTTTGGGGTTTCTAAAGGAGTTAAAGTCAGGAATGCATGCAATCCAGCCAAGTTCCCTGTCAAAGCTGTGTAAGCCGTACTACCATATGACCTATTAAAGCTATAATATAGGACCTGGTTTCGTATGTAGCCTACTACGCCACCTTCAGTTAGAGGATGAAGGAGTCCTATTAATAAATATATAAAAGTAGTAATCAGTAATCCGGGTTCCACATAGGCAGGTAATCGGTGTATCAAATGAAATAGACAAGAATAATGTACAAATTAGTTTGTTTATTACAAAAATAAAACAATATAAAGTTTATGTCAACACCAAAGTCACTAAAAAGGAGGCCAATTAACCACTCAACAATATAGCCTGCAAAGGTTTTCACCTTAACCACTGAACACAGACACTGGATAGCGAAAGACCAGCATATAATCAAAACAGATTTTAAGCCTTAGAGTGGGCCAGCTCAAAAATAATGACAGTGCAAATCAAAATATCAAACCCAGTACAATAGAATAACCTAAATTTGATTCCATACATCAACCAAAGTAAACCATAAACCCTCATATATAAATAAACCCTCCTCTAAGGAGTCTCAACAACAGTTATACCGTCTTTATGATTTCTGTTTCAGGATCAATTGAACCAGCCAATTTAACTGGCACGGACACACAGTGGTTAGTATAAAATAAAAGATACATTGGCTTTACCCTTATAATAAAATACCTTGGTATTAAAATATCAAAATTACGAGGGAAAGGAAAACAGAAAAAAAATGAAACAAAACAGAGAGAAAGGAAAAACAGTGGTTAGCTCAAATCCCCTGTCCAATTTGGGCTTAAGCCTGAAACGATAAAACGCTTATAAACAATATATCCAAAATATTTACAATACAGTGCTCTCCAAAATGATACATCAAATATATAAACATTTAAACCACAGTGAAAGACAGCCTACCTGGTAGCATGTGTACTGCATGAAATTAGCCGTTTCTGTATCACCTCAACCTTAATCCATGCCTACTTCAAAATAACAATTAAGTATTTTAGTACAGCTTAGCACGAGGCTTTATTTAGCAAAAAACAAATTAAACCATCACCTGAGAGGCTTATAGTTTTCCACAAGTCTTTTCTTGCAAATGAACCAGCTAGTTTCATAGTGGCACTGTAAGAGCAACTTAACATTAGCTACCTTTTAACACATACTCACACACTTTGAATCACAGCTCTTTGTAGCAGATAAGCAGCAACCAGAAGGAACACACACTCCAATCTAAAACCAGGTGGACGCCATGAGCCAATCATTACCTGCACTGAATGTGAACAAACGGGACTTTAAAGTCTCACGGGATATGCGCTCCAGCTGACTACCTCTCAAAGGGTCTGTCCATAAACAGGGCAATGCTTACCAATGCTGTTTTAATGGTTTTAAATGAGGTCTTACCCGTTAAAGCGGGATAACCATTTATTTAAGGATTTTGATTTAGAACCTATGAAATGTTAAATTCAGACTATATGGATTCCATGCATGTATGCATTATGTCATAAGGAAACGTGCTTGAAGTGCCTGTGGTTTCCATGGGCACCTTCAGAAGAAAGCAGCACTGTAAACTAAATTGCCCAGTAGCCATAGCACACTCACATACTTTAGCACATTCAACATTACCATGCTACACTTGTTACTGGCCAGGATCAGGTGTGTTTTATAAAAAACAGAAAGCGGAGCTTATTTGGAGTTTATGAGATCTGAAGACTGGGATCAGAAATGATCACAGCTTTACTTTGATTATCCTCAACATATTTCAAAAAGGCTGGTTTTTCCTATAGCACTCCCAGAGGGAGAGGCCGGTATCACGCTTCAAACCACGAGTTCAATCGAGCCGCCTTGTGACAAAATCACTATTGGAAGGAGTGTCTGCACACTTTTGGCTTTATTTCTAGAAGGAATATATGAAAAGGCATAGGCAACTGCACAACAGTATTGACCATAATTGAACTAACTCTATAACACAGCCTCACTTAAAAAACACACATAAAAAGATAAGCAGGAAATTACATCCAATATAACTTTTTTCAGTTACTGGAGGGAGCGAATTAATTCTTGAACGAAGAATGATTGATTGAGGAGTCGCAAGAAGAATCCATTATTGCAGCTGCCATGAGACCCCATTACAGCAAGGAGCTGAGGTGCCTTATTTTCCCTCCTACTCAAATTCATGTCTATTCATGAGCTAGAGAAACTGGCACACAAAGTCAGCCCCCATCTTTGCTCTATTACCTACCCTGTCAGAGTCACGCTTGCATTGTTTGCTATCCTTTCAGACTTTACCCCTGAATGACAGATGTGGAGGGCATAAATGACAGACCGAAAGCACAATACAAATTAAAGTCATAAAACAACAACAGACACCAATTAGCCAGGTAGAGATTAAAATCTTAGAATGGATAAATATAGACATATCTATGGATTCATAAGTAGGAACAGCAGCATGTTTGTGTAAATGTATCTGATGATTAACACATGAAAATGACACTTTATGGAGATGGGATAGTAACAAAGATAGCTGCGGCTCATATATTGATCTCCATTCCTGAGACAAGTCCTAGAGTCTCCCAGTCCCCAAGTGGGGGGAGTATTTATATTTTGTTAATGAAGAACTGAGTTGGACTTAAGCCTCTAGATAAGACTAGGGACACTGAAGGAGAAAAAATGCAATCAAGTCAGATGTAGTGACTAGAAAAGAATTGTAGACAGGACATGGAGACCTGAGTGGGCGTAGAAATGTAAAGAAGGGCGAGACTGACAGTATAAGTGGGTGGAAGCTCGAAACAGTAAAGTAGGAAAGATCAGTTCAAAGGGAGAAAAAATCTAATATTATAAAAAAGTCTATTTTGGCCTTGATACAACACGTTACATCAGACTCGGCGGGGAAGCAGAATCACTACAAGTTTTCTCCTAATGAAGAAAGCTTTATAGAGCTTTGAATTGACTTGAGGAGAATGAAACTCTAGAATCAATACAGAAACTCAATAACTATAATTAGGAGACTTTTAAAAACTCAAACTCGATTATGTGCTCATATCAAATAAGGACTGCTGTAAGTAAGTAAGTACCAAAAAAGTCCTGGTGATGTGAACATGAAAAGATGTGATTTTAAAATGCATGCATAACTATATATATGCCAACCACTACATGTACAGTAGAGAATAAGGCCAATAACGTGTAGACAGCCCTTCTAATTAGTGATGTCTGTTATTTCAGCCACACCCACTCCTAACAAGTAAATATGAATGGTATGGTATCTTTATAGACTAGACTGGCTCTTGGTGTGACATTGTAATAGGTTTCCTCCTCCCTAACAAATGTGTTCAAAAACGTTCTGCCCTTTTCTCCTAAAACAAAGTCCATAAAGAAACTGGTAGCCAAACTTGATGTTGAACTTGACTGGTGTGCACAGACCTTCACTCTGGCAGACACCTTTGAGATTGAACCTACAAACCAGGTCTTTTTGTTTAAAGCGCTCAAATGATGTCGTCATATTCCTGGATCTAATAAAAAGCATTTTTTAAGCAGAGAGAAGAATCCTGAGGCAGCAAAGAAAAGGACTGTGGTTTTCCAAGTATACATTATTATACTTATACTTAGATACATTTATATTAAAATTATAGAGTTATAGAGTTATAATTATAGATTATCGAGTTGGTAAAACAATAAACCTAATGGTAGCCTAGGTCTTTTTCACAGGACTGTAATCTTCTTTTCAATATTTATTATTTCACAAATCTTAACCTTTTCATTCTGCCCCTTCAGGAAAGGTGGTTTCTTTCCCTTTATCTTTCCAAAAAAACTATTCCTGCTCAAGTTCCTCTGGGCTGTAGAAGGGTCAACTTGGCATCCCACTGATGTTGCCAGATGCTGCTATTGCTCAGGTGTTTACTGACAGAGGAAAAGAACATCTTGTTGGCCAAAAGTCTTAGGCCACAGTTAGATAAGATATCATTGTTTTAGCAAGGGTATAATAGCAATATACATGTATTTCTCGAGCTGTTTACAATCAGAAGATGGGGGATAATCCGAAAAATTTCAATGATATGCAGTTTTTTTAGAAACTGAAACAAAAATCAGAACAAAACAGCTTTTGTAACAGTTTCCATAGCTGTTTTTTACAGTGACAACTATTTCGTGTGTACTCTCCCTACACCTGAACAATAGCAGCATCTGGGCGCTTCATGAAGATGCCCAGCTGACCTTCTACAGATTAGGAAGAGCATTTTTGGAAGGGTAGCAGCCAAGAAATCACTTTTTGCAAGGGGAACAAATAGTGACAGAGAGTACTATAGAGATGAAACCACGTTTAATACTTCCGATCTAGTCATTGACAATATGTTAAATATTGTCATTATAGAGTTGGTAAAGCAATAAACCTAATGGTGGCCAAGGTCTTTTTTCACAGCACAGCATATACTGGTCACCCAGTGTCTATTGACTATTGCTTAGTCAAACGATTCAGTATCTGACCCCTTAAAAACAGAAGATCAAAAATGCTGTTCAGAGCACAGTGTTGATACTGAGGTGCAGGCCAAGCAATCAATAATGGTTGTTATCAAGGCCTGCAGTGTCATACGCTCAGCTGGCAGTCATCAGTTTAAATCCTCCCTCTTATTTGTCTCAGTTATTAGTGGATGGATCTAGAGAGCCCAGCCAGTGGGTGGGGAGCAAGGCTGCAACAGCCACTTAGAACAGTGTAATATGATTAACGGATTCATGAGTTGGGTGGGAGCTGGTGATAATACCTAATTAATAGAAGTAATTGGTGAGCAAACCAAGAAGCCTGCAGAGTGAGTGAGTAATGCTTTCCTTCATAGATGATTGATGTTCACGTTCATGAAGGATTCCAAAGGGCTTTGACCGGATTTGGTAGCCATGCATGGCCAGGCCCAGTGCAGTCAGAAAATTATGTTTTGACCTGTGGCAGATCCAAGATGTCCAAGCATGATGGACGAGTATCCTTATGCATTTATCAGAACTGAGGCCATAGGTTTCTAGGCAACAAAGTAATATGTTTGTGTGTGTGATGGTGTCCAGCACTGTCTTATAATTTAGCGTTGTGGGCTTCATGTTAAGTTATATTGCTTAAATTTTATTTAATTAGGTCTGTTCAAATGGAACCTTGGTGCAAGTGGTTAGTGTTAACGCCTGCAGAGATTTCCCAGTTTTAGACTCCAATCTTTATGTCAAAGTGGCCAAATCGAAGCTTCTCCTTAGTAAAACATACACGGAAGCCCACCTGGAGCAAAAAAGCAGCAAAAAAAGCACTCTCAGACTGTGAGAAGCAAGATTCTCTGATATGATGAAAAGATCAGAGAAAAAACACCCTGCCAAACCATGTCCAATCAACTGAAGTTAAATGATTTCTAGAATGGTCAAGATGATTAAGAGAAATGGGAAGACCTCAAGTGTTTATCTGAAATTGTAGTTTGCATTTTTAATTTGCATTTATAAAATTATATATTCCTGTTTCCACTCATATTGGGGATTTGAATGCAGAACGATGGGGAAAGCTTTTTTTTTAATTAGTGACATTTATTCTTAAGGCAGTATATATATATATATTTTTCTTTTATTTGCTCTTTCATGATATCAGTGTCTGAGAGAAACAGAAAGGCAAGTAGAAAGAAGAGATTGGATCCAAAATTTGAATCCCCTACTGAGATGAATCCAGATTTCTGTTGCATCATGCTGATGAGAGGCTCAGAATTTGGCATCAGCAGCATGTATTGCTGAACTCTTCCTGTCAGGTGTCAACAGTTCAGCCTGATAAAGGTGCAGTAATGGTGTGAAGAATTTTGTCTTTGCACAGTCTAATATCTGTGGAAGCAATGTAGGGTTTGAAAAGTAGGTTTTAACTAAGCATTGTGCCCCATTAAGTTCATCTCTTCACGGCAGCTACTTACCCAGAAATGCACTTTCATCAGAAGAACGCACCAGGCCACAAATGACACACAGTAATAGACTGGTTGCAGGAACATGAGACTGAATTTACTTTACTTCTCAGTCCTTACCTTCTCAGCCCTCATATCCCTATCCTACAAATCTCCTGTCCTATCTGTTCAGAGCATATTAGTGCCTCCATTTAATTTGCGAGAATTAACTGCGAGTAGTCATTCTGTCCAAATGGGAAAACAATTTCTGCAGACCAATTTCAACATCTAGTGGAATCCATGCCATACCGTATTTCTGCATTTGGAATGCCAAATATGTGCTCTGTGATGGATTGTCAAACTGACAAGGGTTGGGCGGTTTCCTTTAGCTTGTTGACCTTTGTAACTGTGCAGCAGTTGCATTAAAACATTAATATGTTCAGTATATTAGAGTAGCTGTCTGTTTAGCTGGTAGTCGGTTTGAACATACCATGCCACTGTACCAGGATTAAAACAAATTCAGTTAGCAACAATATGGTGGAAAAACTAACACTCATATAAAAGTTGTTAGTATGCTTTTAAATTCAGAGTGCAAAACAGAAGATGAAATGTGGCAATCTATAATAAAAGTGGGGGGAAAAGAAAAGAAAATGAAACTATTGATCTGAATGCACGCCATCTAGATTAAATCCTAAAGCTAGCAGACTGAAATGAATGCACTTATTAATTTAAAATGAACATGAAATCAATAGTTATTTCATCCAAACACATGTTAATGTATTTTCTAACATGTCATATCTTGATTTTTTTTCCCTTCTCTCCTTACAAACTCTTTCATACTAACTACTGTGACTACCTGCTTTATTAACTTCAACTTAAAAGGAACTGAATACCTCTATGGTTCTAAACCTTTTTTATCAACCTTCCAATAACAAAGGCCACAAGCTGGTCTCACAGTGTGTACACATGCATTAAAGCATAGTTATAACAGGTCTAAAGTAGCAGTGCTACCCACTCACAAACGTCTTGTGGGCCAAAGAATGAGAGTCACAAATACAGTGAGCTGCTTGAATAATATATAGCTTGCAATTGCTTATTTTTTAAGCTTCCATCAGAGTTGAATAAAACTAATATATTTATGCACCGCTTAACTTTTACAATTCATTTTGTGAAATTCCACTCTTGTGAATGTAATTAGCAGTTTCACTTTCCATATAGATTCATTGTGTAGTTCTACAATTACAGATTCTAGTCCATCTGTTTCTCTACAAACTTCTCTACAAACTTCTCTACTCTCTCTTCTCTACCCCTTCACTTTGTTCTGTAAAAGTCAGGACCTGTACAAAACCAGCACATGTCAGGTTTATCTGGATAGTGACACTGTGGTGGTGGTGTGTCATTGTGTGTTGACTGGATCAGACACAGCAGCATGCTTTGGGAATTTTTAAACACTGTTTTCACGTACTGTCTGCTTTGTTAGATAGTCCTCTTACTGCTCCACCTCATAGATGTACACTCAGAGACAGTAGTATACATACAGTGCACAGTTTGTGTTCGCTGTTGAACTGAAAAGCACATATAACACGCTTCGGTATCCTGCTTGTTTCTCGGGTATCCTGCTTTGCTTTATGTCATGTTTATGGAGAAATATGAAGAATTCGAAAGGGTTCAAAAAATTTCAAGCACCACTTTATAGCCACTAAAACAATTAAATTACTGAAAGTGTAGTCATATGTGGCATATATTTGGCAATCTTTTTTTTTTTTTTTCAAAAAAATTGTTTAAGCAAATTAAATATACTGAGACTTTGCGAACTTCTTCAATTCTTCAATTCAAGTCTCAAAGGCTCCTTCTTTATTATTTTGAGGGAGTTTTCCTTTCCGCTGACACCTCGCTCATGCCGTGTGCTCATTTGGGTTCTAGATTCTACTGTCAAGGTACTCTGAGACGTTTGTCTGTTGTAACGAACAAGTAAACTGAACTGAGTACTAATGCCTCAACAATATTTATAATTGTTCTAATAATACCCTACCAAAATCACTTTTGAAAACAAAAACATTTCTAATGATACTGAACTTTAGAACACTTTGAACACACTCCATTCACAGAAGCAATAGACTTTTAGACGTCCAACTGTTTTGCTCTTCTGAAAATGACTGGCAGCAGAATGCCAGGGGTGTCAACACGCATAATCTTTCAGCTGAGGTGGACAGTAGACGTTTCACTCACATGTCACTGAGGTCACAATTTGTGTCACAAAAATAGTGAGGAGAAGTGCACTTGGTGGTGATTTCTTTTTGAAGTTGGTTTTTTTTTTCATACAAACATTCTGACTTTTTTAGGTACGATGCATTGTTTCTACACGGAATGTCTATTTTATCAGGGTTTTGTCACTCTACAAATATTAGAATTGTAATTAGTATGGTAAGGAGTGTGTGTTGTAATTGTAATAATGTTTACGTATTAAAGTAAAGCAAGTTATATTTTACAACCTCAGACAATAAAGATTCATTGATTCATTGTTCATTGATTGGATACTGAAGGAGAAGAGCAGTAACGTTTTTCCCTGTTAGCCAATAAGAGTGCAGATTTTAACATGTAGAGAAATTACTGATTTATTATGACTGAATGGATTCATTGGTATTCAATACCAGTAAAAAAAAAGTTATGTGTATAATTAACCTTACCTTAGACAGATGCACTGATCTCACCTAGTCACCCCGAGACCAAGACAAGACCGAGTCCAAACACCAAGACCTTTTTATGGCCTTGAGACCATACTTGAGTACTGCAACACTTGTGTTTAGTACGTCTTTATGTTGTGTCTGATTGTGTCACATCCAGGCCTTAAATGTGTTTTCACTTTGTCAACCATAAGATGAAGAAAAGCTGATGAGAAAGAGAACTATGGGTATTATAGAATACCAATATAATGAGTCAAATAGGCTTGTGTTTATCGTGCACACATCTTCTAATGAAAAAAAAATGTTATTAAATAAAATACAAGCTACAACTTGACTGTCAGGCATAAGTGGATTCTGCTTTACATTTATTCATGAAGCCCCTATAGCACTAAGTTTATTTACTTCATCATTAAATAAACGAGTCACAAAACACTGCGACATGGTTTCTCTGATTCCACATAGAGTTTCTCACTGCGAGGACATGTTTTATGACCTCGGCATAAAAGATATTCAAACCATAATGCCGCATGCATGCCAAAGTCTAGTGACAGGTTGGTGGAATAGCCCCTGTGTGGATATCAGAGCACGTTGACAAGCTTTGCTATCAGACTGACAGTGCTCTTAGCCTCAGGGTGTTTTCTTACCGACACACTGTCAAAAGCCCTCCAACTGTCCACAGTGACAGCTTTTTCAAACAAAACCTATATTTTAAGATTTTTAGTGCTGTCAGGGGTTCTGCTTTGTGTCAAAAAAACAAAATCATACTGTACACTTCTATCCCATTTGAGTGGATTGTTGATGCTCTTCTTGCTGACTGTTGACCACTTTTGATGTGTAAAGCCCTTTGTCACTTAATCTCCTTAATTTGCCCTTCGTTACAGAGAGCTGAGTTTGTGCTGCATCGCTATAGCGCAGCATTGGGAGAAGACGAGGGAGTGCAGGAGTTGGATGGGGTTTCGTTGATTACGGAGTTCTCAGGAGTAATTAGTTATATAAATTATGTGCATGGAAAGCGAGTTTGCTCTATTTTCCCATTGATTAGCATGCTATTAATGGATATGCTAATATGACTGACCATTTAAGAGGATTGGAGAAAATAAACAGGTGTAAGTTATTGAATACCTTTGGTGCTATCACATTCAGTAGTCACATTGCTAGGAAATGGGGGAAATGTTAATGGAATACACGCTGGAGGGTTTCAGCCCAATATGATTTGTACCAAATCCACACCTCCTGGACGAAGTTGAGAAATGATGGTGTTTGACACAGCTGCTGAAATAGAGGACAGAGAAGAGTAATGATCCTGTCAGTGTCATTTTATGTAACTGAAGTCTGTAATTTTTTATTATAATTTAGTAAATCTTAAAAACATGCATTGCGTGAATAATACTTACCTGGATACTTACTTATACCACCCTCTAGTGTGCATACCGGTCAGTGCACATAGATAGGTATATTGTAATGCTGCTCACAAAATTAGGGGGAATTCAAAATGAAAATGAAGCGATTATAAAAAAAGATTTATGTAGTATCAATAAAATAGTTAATCAGAAAAGAAACTAAAGTCAAAGAAACTTGTTTGATTATGCAAATGAGCTGCAAACTCAGTTATGGTGATTGTGTAGTAAGTGATATATTCATGGGGGTGAACGGATGCATGTCAGACTGGACGAGAGTACCCCATATTGACTGTTCAGTAGGGTGTATGGTCACCCAAACTGCCATAAAACACCCTGAAGGTGGTGGGGTATGGACAGGATCAGATTGTCTAGCAGTTCTTGTGGGATCCTCTTATTATTTATTTTAAAATATCACCTAATATTTTTAAGCAGTGTATGTGATGGAAGTTAGTAAGAAGGCATACATACCCACTCATCAATCACTATTAGGTACACCTCCTAGTTTCTGTATTCATTGTCTATTTTATCAGTTCCACTAACTATAATGATGCAATTTGTTTCAGAATTTCAGACTAGTGTATTTGTTTCTCACACTACACACTTTGTGTCCTTTTACTCTGTTCACTAATGATCAGGACTGCCAAAGATCTGGTACTGTTCTATTGGGTGGTGGATCATTCTCAGCACTGCAGTAACACGGATGTGATGGTGCTACGTTAGTGTGTATTTTGGTTGTATGATTGGAACAGACACAACAGTGCTGCTGGAATTTGTAAACACTGTGACAGTAGACAGACTGAGCCAGTTGAGGTAGCCATCCTGTAATGCTTCATCTGTGCTCATAGGATACAGGTGGCTGGCCATTTCCTGAATCAACACTTCTGGCCGAACGTTGACCAAATAGCGTTTCCTAGTGGCCAGATTTTACTTTAAGTTGACAGATGGTCAAAGAGAGCAAGTTTTGTCTCTGGCTAATGTCAACCCTATGCCTGTGGAATGCTGATTTTCCAGTGGTGGTCATCTTTGTTCTGTAATTTGAGCATTCAATTGAACTTAATTAAATTCAATTGATGCAGCCTGCCAAATTTTAGCTCAATAGGACTTACAGTTCCTAAGAAACAGTGACATGGCCCTTGCTCATTTCTCTTTTTATTGATATGCCCATAACAGTGCAGACATACACAAACATCCACAGAATCTTATATCACTAAAATGCTGAACGTCTGTCGCAAATCTGATGAAACCTTTAAGAATTACAGCTGTGTAAATTTTCTAAGCTCTGCCTGAATATTATTCATGTACATGTGGCAGCCACGTTATTTGCAAACTTACAGTTGCTGAGAAGCAGCGACTTGGCCATTGCCCTGCCTCCTTTTCATCAACAAGCCCATAACTGTGCGCACGTCACAGAATCTTATTTCGCTGACATGCTGAAAGTATGTCTAAATCTGATGACATCTTTATGAGTTACAGCTGTTTAAGTAATTTGTTGTGATTTGTGATTTGTTGACAGGTGGAAGCCATGTTGTTTGCAAATGTCAACATGTTTTTGATAAATATGATTATGCTGATTAGTTTGCCATGTAAACTGTGATCATTTGTGAGAAATCCAGGGATAAGTTTGCAAATGTGTGCAAAAGCATATTATTTAAATTAGCAAAAAATTGAATTGGGCGAAGCTTATGGGTTGTGTGAGCTTTTTTGTAGTGCGATGGCCCAGGAATTGCATGAACTAAAAGTTTTATTCATAGATGTCATGGCATAGCAGCTATGAGCACCAATACACTTGGCTTCGCTGTAACGCCACCTATTGGCCAATCAGGCTGAGTCCGAGCACCTGCGTAGCGGTAGGGACTACTACCTAAAGAAAAGTTTAATGTCTGTTTGGGCTGCATGATTTGTTATGGGGCAGAATCAGAATAATAATAATAACAAAGAAAGAAAAATCCAAGTACTTGGAACCTTAATTGTCCAATTGTTTGTTCATCTGAATAATAAAACAAATTCAACTTACTGTCCCTGAACAAAGTAGATATGGCTTGTTGGCTTTCAAAGAAATTTAGCAATCAGGAATAGTCAAAGTCAAGAAAAACACATTGTATTCATGAATCATGGATTTCTTCACAGTACTAAGCCATTCATTTTAGTTAACAGATACACTGTCTTCTAACAGCATATGGTCTTATAAACAAATTCTGTTAGCAAATACATTTCATAATAAACATCTCATGTAGATACTTTGTAATCTTAAGTTTCTAAAACCTTTTTACAGAAAAATTAGCTAAGGTTTCTAAGTGTTAAAAACCTTAAACTGGCAACACAGGAGCAATCTAGCAGGACTGTTATAAATCTGGAGCATGTATAAAAAATAGAGAGGGCTGCTCTGATGGAATTTGCTTCGGCATTCGAGGAAAGAACATTTCTGGAAACTGAAAAGCTCAGCTTAAAATAGGAGTTAAAATAAAATAAAAAAAAGCAAACATTTGACTTGGAAACATATATTGCTGTTTCACCAAAAGCAAATATTTAAGTGTATGAACAGTATGAACTGCCTTCACTGTTGCACCCAGTCCAAATAGTACAAATGGTATAAACTAATATTATGAGGAGAATAAAAGCAAGCAAGAGAATCAACTGAGCCAATACAGACACCCTGTGAACTAGGGCAGGCTACAATAGAAGAATACCTATTACTGCCATTCTATCTACAAGCAGCATCTAAGTAAAGGCCTGTCACTGCTCATCAGCCTCTGTCAAAGTATTGCAGTAAATAAACAAGGAACTAGACTGAGAATCAAGAGCAACACAGCTATTTTTTTTTAAATTTTATTTCAAGGAATATGCTGAAGAGGCAAATGATCATGCAGATCTCTTTAGCACAATAAAATGTGACATAAAATGTGACACTGCTATCACCTAAGGACATTCCAATAGTATTTGATAGAAATCCTCTACGCATCCAATATTTTTGTGATTCTTTAAGTATTGCATTGTAGACAAACTCAAGATCAATCTAAATAGATTATATATATTTTTAGAACAGTATATTTCTGGGCAGGTTATTGAATTATCTGCACATGGAACCAAAAACAGCAAAAAAGCTGCTTAACAGAAACCTTATTGATGATATCAAGGTCTCAAATGCCAATATGGTTAAGGCACTAAACTGGCCAGATCAAAGTCAAGCATTACAGGCTTATGTGAAAAAAAGGCTGCTGCGGTGTTATGCAAAATTTTAATGCCAAGGAGGGCCTCCATAATCCATCAAATCTAAAATGAATTCATTCAAAGCTGCCTTATATATTCTGAGAGAGCTGAAGAATGGTAGAATATGAAATCCTGTAAGAAGCAGGGTTGGAGCTGGACTCACAGATTTTGTGCTATTTCTAGAAAAGCAAACAAACATGTTCTTTAATGTTATCCTTTGTTTTGTGCTTTACAGGAACATAAAGTGAACAGAAGACTCCAAAGGCCCAAAGCAGCAAATCCTAAACCACAAACAGTAGCTTATTTAAAATGACAGCAGAAACAGTTATGGCAAACCCATGGCAGCTTGAAAGCAACTGAGAAATCCAAGAACTGAGAAATTCCTGTCTACCTGACACCTGCACAGTTTCATGTCTGTTCTATGGAGTTAAGCATTTAATTCATGTTTGTCAAAACATCAAAGCTCAGCAACAAAATGTTTAGAAGGAATTCTTAAAGAAACGGGCTATGTTTTAGATGCCTAAAAAGGACAGTTTGAGTAATAATTGCTGTTGAAAGAGTGGTCTGCAAAATATGTAAACAAACAGTCTTTTTTTGTATTTAGACAAAAATGGGCTTGAAAAAAAGCTAATACTGGTAAAAAATCGCTCCATATACTTCAAACAAGACTGTATTTTGATATGTCACCATCAAGTTTACATCTGTCAGTAATTTCTGGAGCCTTGTAAATGTCATGGGGATCCATACAGCTCAACCACCTTCTGTACAAATAATATTATAAAGAAGTTATATTCAAAGGGCAGGAGAAAAAATATAAAAGAGAGAATATTTCAGAGGGAATCTAAAAGTCGAAAAAAAGTAAAGTAACACAAACAAG
This sequence comes from Parotocinclus haroldoi, assembly GCA_034779995.1. Lineage (NCBI taxonomy): Eukaryota > Metazoa > Chordata > Actinopteri > Siluriformes > Loricariidae > Parotocinclus > Parotocinclus haroldoi. Next base: position 18,868 of record JAUZST010084777.1, read on the forward strand.
TTGATCGAGATAGCTTATATTATGCCAAGAACTTGGATTTGTCAATAATAATTTGGGGGTTTGGGGGGTTGTGGGTCAGAAATGATCCTAGCTTTAGTTTGATTATCCTCAATATTGAGAAAGGACAGTTGAAGACATTGTGGGTTCCTACTTGTTGTCATTTTGGTGGCAGTTCGAAGAAATATATGAAAATAATATTGAAGTACCAAAGGAACAAATGCTGTACCCTTATGCAACACTGAATGCTGAATATGCCCAACAATAAGCTAAGGACTGTACAACCTTCAGTTAGCCTTGCTAGGAAATTTGGAAAAGATAAAACCTACCTTGAAGAATATGCACATCTCATGAGAAATATTCTGGAGAAGGTCCATACCTCAATAATAACTAAAAAAAGAACAGGATCAGCCAGTCTCTTGGTGTTCTTTCCCCATGTGTACCAACTACACGACACATTTTTCAAGAGCTTTGTAAAATTAAATGCTTTTGCAATGAGCCTATTCCTGGAATGTTACTGAAACCCTAAAATGTTTTCTGGCCTCAGTGAATTGTCCAGCCTACATGTTCACAGATGCTTGAATCCTGAAGGAGTTCATTCAGATGAAGTTTATTCAACTCCACAATTTTTCTGAGACAAGTACGATCTGTCAGCACATAAGTCAAAGTTCATGTCATCCTGGTGATAGTGAAAGCAAAAGCAAATCCTTTAAAGCAACGGTAAAAGTAACAGTCCCCAGATTACTACTTGGTACCCATGCAGCTGGCACCCATGCATAGACAGAATGTTAATGGATGAACTTCAAATGACGTGAATATATTCTGGACAGACAGCAGAACAGTACTGAAATTCATCAACAATGACACCAGTGAGTTCAAAACATGTTGCCAACAGAATTTATGTCATCCATGGCATAACCAAACCATCATAATGGAAAGATGTGAGTTCAAACGAGAACCCAACAGGGGTCTAAATGCTAAAAATTCGATGAATACCAAACAGTGGCACTATGGAACTGAGTTTCAGTGGATGAAATGTACTGGCCTGTACTAAGCAAAGATTTACACAGAAGAAATAGAACAAGAACACTTATCCGAATTAAAATAGTAATCATGGCTGAAACAAACTGAATGTAGTGTGGACTGAAAGACATCTTACTGACTTAATGCACCAAAAGAAATCCTTCTACCCTGAAATTTATGGAAAATATCCCACCCAGAAATCTGTCTATTGCAGAACTAAAGAGACCTGAAATAGAAATCGCTAGCTTTGTGCACAGTCAGTATTTCAAAAAAAAGAGACAGCAGTGCTGCAAAGTGGCAAGAACAATGTGAAATGCTGCTGCCAAAACTTAGAGCCTATCTTCTAGGGTGGAATTCTGAGAGCTGAAGGAAGGCTTAAATGACTTAATATGCTGGTAGACGTAAACCATACTATTGTACTTTCCAAGCTATCTTATGTTGCAAAGTTGATTGTGAAAAACTGAAACTGCATGCTTTCCAAGTTAAGAGAATACATTTGACTATCTTGTGCAATTTCTTTCAGGAATAATTAGCATCAAGAACTACCATCAATACATTTTTCAGACGAGTTCAAGTGACAGCAGGAGTAATGAAAAATGGAAAACCTACCTGACGACAGTATATCACAAAATCACACCCTTCACAAATGTGGACAATGGCCTGACAGCTTGAGCTGAACATCTGTAAATAGTCAAATCATAGCATAAAGTCTTCTCTATTCATGTTATTATTTGTAGAAGAGGTCAAGTAACAAGAACTGACCAAAAATCAACAAAGGAAATAAGTGAACAGCTTTTGTAGAACATCATGGAGTCTGGGAATAGGTCTATTTTAAGGGGGGGTGCGACATGTTATGTCTATGATAGTAAATATCATAATATCATACTGTTTTAATATCTTTGTTCTAGGAGACAAAATACCGACACAACCAGCCTCACAGTCTACATAGTAAGATTTAATCGTTATTCATGTTTAGCTGGGTTGGTTTTAAAAACATTGCACATTGTTCAAATAACGGCAAATAGTCTGCAAACAAAGAACAGCAATGTCAGAAATTGGCTGTTAAAGACAGCTCAACTTTTCGACTAACTGAAATCTTTTAAAAATTCACCATTTGCGAACTAACTGCAGCCCACAACAGGCTTAAACCACCCAACATACCTGCACAAGAACACATTCAGAAATAATTCTACAAAATAAAGAG
>JAUZST010084777.1:21191-46386 GCA_034779995.1 Parotocinclus haroldoi
AAAGATGACAATACATAACAAACTGTCACCAATTACATTTGGCTCATGGTGGAGAGAGATGGTATTAATTGTTTTTTAAAATATAATACACTGATCACAAAATGTTAGGGGATATTTCATAATGGGATTATATTGTATTTTATAGAAATCCCTCGTTTTTGTGAGCAGTATACTTTAGGCCTAAAATGTGTAATTTTCAGGTATTGTCTAATTATCTTTATCAATGTTGTTGACTCTTTATCAGTGTTGTTTGTTACCAATATATATATATATATATTGTATAAGAGGCACAGTGGCTCGGTGGGTAGCACCGCTATGTCACAGCAAGAAGGTCCTGGGTTCAATCCCAGAGTGGAGTGGTTTGGGTCCTTTCTGTGTAGAATCTGGGTGGGTTTACTCTGGGTACTCCGGTTTCTTCCCACAATCCAAATACATGTATGTTAGGTTAAGTGATTACTCTAAAATTGCAGTGGACTTGAGTGCATATATATATATAAAACGATAATTTTGTGTATGGATATAACCTTGTGTGTGTTGCTGAAATGATCACTGATACTGACAGCGATGTTAAATAAACCAAATAAACAAACAAACAAATAATAAGTGATTATATACAGCTATTATATCATTCGGTATACCGAATCTAATGGCAACCTAAGACTTTTGCACAGTGCTGTATCTCTGTGAAGCTTTGGTGACAATTACATATAAGCTATTCCATTCAAAGAGGATACATTTTGGTTGTCTTAGATATTTGTTTTACTTTGTTGTATGCAATGGGTACGGAAAGTATTCAGAACCCTTTAAATATTTCACTCTTTGATTCACATTTTAGCAAATGGTCTGAATACTTTCCGTAATCACTGTAGATCAGGTGTACTGCTGATACTACTGACTTCAACAAGCATGTACTTTTAGTGGCTCACAGAGTTCAGAGGTCCTCAGGCTCAGGTACTGTAGTGGTTTAGTTGCTGGCGAGAGTTTTGAGGGCTTTCAGGTCCCTGAACACAGTTGCCAATAAAATGATGGCTAAAGTTGAATCAAAATAATATTGTGGATAAATAATGCATATACTTACTTAAGCCAGCGACAATGTCTATTACTTAACATGTGAAAGTGCACTGTAATAGTGCACTGTCTTTTTTGCATAAAATAATTTCAGTCTGTGTAACCATGTAGAGAAGAATATGCTAGTGAAAATAAATACTTTCTGTTTTCTGTAGCACTTTCTTTCAAGTGAATGATTTAACCGTTGGCTTTGATAAATCACAGGCCTGCCAATCAGGCTGCCCATTGTCTTTATAACTCCATCAGCATAATAATTTTCCTCCTTCCTTCTCAAAGAAAAATTGAATGAATAATTAAAGATAATGACTGCTTTTCTTCTGTTGTTCTGGTTATGGAGGGAGCGTTCTGGTTTGGAGGGATAAAGGAAAAACTGCATGTTGTGACGCTGAGAGAATATTAAAACTTTACATTAATCAATGCCCTTCCTGATTGCAGATTTGCCATAACAGGCTTTCCTCAAAGTGGCTTCTCCTGAAAAGACCTTTGACCATTCATTATACCAGCTCATGTGTTTGCCTGAATTGTGTATTGCATTAGCAGGCGGGAAGACGGTGTCACTACAAAAGAAAGAGCAAGGTGAATGATGTGTGGATCTTTATTAAACGATTTAATCTGGCTTATTTGAGCACTAGGGTTAAGGCTGTGCGCAATGCATCTTACAAAGGTTCATAAAAACTGGAATTTGTTCTAGGAGACAAAATACCGACACAACCAGCCTCACAGTCTACATAGTAAGATTTAATCGTTATGCATGTTTAGCTGGATTGGTTTTAAAAAGATGCACATTGTTCAAATAACGGCAAATAGTCTGCAAACAAAGAAAAGAAATTGACTGCGGTCAAAGACAGCTCAACTTTTCGACTAACTGAAATCTTTTAAAAATTCACCATTTGCGAACTAACCGCAGCCCACAACAGGCTTAAACCACCCAACATACCTGCACAAGAACACATTCAGAAATAATTCTACAAAATAAAGAGTATAAGTGTATACTAGAAGAAAAGCAAAAGATGACAATACATAACAAACTGTCACCAATTACATTTGGCTCATGGTGGAGAGAGATGGTATTAATTGTTTTTTTTAATATAATACACTGATCACAAAATGTTAGGGGATATTTCATAATGGGATATTGTATTTTATAGAAATCCCTCGTTTTTGTGAGCAGTAGGCCTGAACACTTCTATGAAAAAAAAAATCACGTCACTGTGGAAAGTGGAATAATAGGAACATATGGTAAAGTATTTCTACTTCCCTGTACTGTTCCTCAATTCTAATTGTCTTTCAAGGGCTAATGCTTTGTTTGTGGATCTCCATCTAGTCTACTCTGAACTAGGTTTTACACGGCAATTTTATGCTTTCATTATCAGCCTCTCTCCTCTGGCTCTTATTGACTTTTTGCAGCCTTATGCTATATTTCTCCCTCTACTCTACCTATTCCATCTACATACATAATAAAAATAACCAACCAGATATCCGTTTTCAGCATTTGCTTAATTGCCTGTAACAACTGATTGTAGTAGGAATAGGAAGAAGGTTTTACAATAATTGGGAGACCTATATCACAATTCTTACAACTGCTTAACACCAATATATGCAAGTTGGTGGCTTTAATGAATTTGCCAATCAACACTTTAGATGCAGGAGAAAATCCTTAATTTGTATTGTGGTTGCCAGGTCTGCTTATTATATATGAGCTCATTTTCTTTAAAGTGTAGTTGCATATTTAATCACTGATCAAGCGATTACTCACTCACCTTGTAGTAGGATTTTACAATCATTTGGAGACCCATATCACAACTACTTACAACTGCTCAAACAGTGAAGTACATTTGTGGATATTAAGAATTGTATGTAGAATGAAATGAATAAAGTGAATAACATTCATGATAATAGTTTAAAAAAATACATATACAAGATACAAGTATGTGCTATTCCATGCACAACCCAATGAATCAACACCCATTCACTTTCATGGCCAAGTTGTTAATAACATTATTAATCTATATTATAATCTATGCTAATTATATAATCTCCATTATTTATGGAGATAAATGAGCGCATTGAGATTTGACCAGCAGTCACTCTGTAATTTTGTTACATTGTCTAGACTTGGATTGCTCTACTTTCCATAGCTGTGCGATTCCCGCTGCGTTGCAATTAATTGTTAAACTTAACTTTTGTGCACATAGTAGTTTTCTCAGCTCTCGGGCTGCGGTGTCATTCAGGAGGTGAAAAGGTAGCGAAAGAAAAATTATAAAGGGATCCAAAAGGCTTGGTATTTTAACGTATGTGGAACCACTTTTAATAAAGTAGACTGCTTAGCTACGTCAGCTGTAGCTAAACATCCCCTAGCTAAATTCCCTAAATATCTTAAGCTAAAGAAAAATTCAACTGTCATTCTTAAGGGGAATCTTTAAGTTGCTTTGTGCAATGGGATCTGTCTAAACACTGGGCATTGTGGCCATAAGCAACCAATCAACAATCTGTATATCTACATGCAGATGCCTAAGTTTAAGTGTGGAATCTGTCATTTTGTTCTAAGCTTTATCCTTTGGGTTTTTTGTATAAAATTTTATCTATTTTATGGTGCAGGTTGCAGGTTTTGGCGGCCTGCTTCTAAAGTGTTTTACATATTTGGAATTTCCTGATCCTGTCTCTCTTCAATATACCTGTATGTTTTTTTGTTCAACCTCTGTTCAAACTGACAAGTAATTATACATTACGATTTTTTTCAATTGATCAAGTAAGTACTTCCTCACATTGACCTGATTTTGAAGTTTGTATGTTTAACTTTCTACTACTTATTTGTAACAAGCTGTCAATGGCATTATCAGGTGTATGTGCTGTCCTGTTGTAGGTAGTACACATTTGTCTATTCCCCCACTATCTGTATATTCTATATAAACTGGTTCACATTCATATTAACTTGTTGAGACTTCTTCATCTGACTGATCTTTCGTGCTGTCTGTTGCACGTTTGAAGCTGAAAGTATTTTAGAACTTTGCATTATTAAACGCGCTTCTTCTATTTGCTGACTTTCCATAACATTCTCAGTCCTTAAAATGGCTTCTCATAAACAGACCTCCCTGCTTTTTCATATCTCTTTTCGCCTTTTACAGCGTCTTCATCCCATCCTTTGTTCAGACAGCAAAAGCATCCCTGTGTGCCTAATGACTTATAATGTGCATAGAATCCATGCCCTTCCATACCATTTTAGGTTCAGCTTTTATTCCCTCACCTCTCTCTGGACCACTAAAATGTCATGATTACCATTCATATTCTGTTGCTGTTTGGGCTGACAATACCTTTTCCTTGTCTCCATAGAACAGTGACTTTAGACACTTGATGCTAAGATAAAATAATAAAATACTGTTGCATTACCAGACAATATGTATAAAAGAAGCAAAATGTAGAACATAGAGGTTGGTGAGGCCATGAAAAAGGATTTTAGGATGCCTTAAAGATGTGGCATGCAGTACCTTTTCTGTCTAAATGTAGGGAGAGTTGTGTGCACAGACACAAGCCAGTAGGTCAAAGGTGGGTGTCTCACAGGGTCACTTACCGAGGACTAGAGGTGACATCTTTGGTATTTGGTGACAATGTCCTTTTAACAACAACCAAGGTGCCAAACCAAGGAACAATTAACTGTTGATTGTAAATTGGCAAGGATAAAAATATGCACCTTTAAGTATAAGGGCATGGTCCTCTCCTGGCTCTTATCAAAGGGGTGAAGAAACTCTGCCCCTAGTGAAGAAGTTCAGGTCACTTGAAAACATTTTCACGAATGATGGAAAAAGAGAGTATGAGACAGATTCAACAGGTCAGCAGCATCCTTATCTGGTAACTTTGCGTAGTGGCTGGGAGAGTAAGTTTGTGGAGAGTAAGTCAGTGTCTTTTTGGAGTCACTCTGCGCACTCTGACACATAACCCTCTCATGCACCTTCTAGACTTATTGATTAAGCAACACAGATTTATTCAGCCTCTCTTACTGCAAGCATAAGATGACTTTTATGGAGATGGCTGGGATTGTGTTTCCGAGGTCGGGCATGGTTCGCGCACACAATACCCGCATACTGTTTTGTAGTCGCCCTATGTTTTGTAGTGAACTATGATGTGGGGGTCAAGCGTGTTCTGGCATGGTAAGTTAGCGTGAGTACACACCAAAGGATCCCTATAGCCAAGCCCACCCTCACCAGCAAAAGTGGTCAGTTCTGAAGTAGCATGATTCAAATTTAAATCAAATTCTGTATTTTTGGGGTCAGATTATATCACCCCCCAAAATTTCCTTGATGTTTGACATTTCCTGAGCAATTTAGAAGAAAGGGAGGCTTCAGTTAGAAGGAAGGGGGGCTATTTAATCCTGGCTGTTTCATGCTGCCCAAGTCTCAAGATGATATCAAGTTATTACTTACAGTTGAACTCTCTGATCTGAATACTCACTAAAACCTGTTGTACTTTAAAACTGTTTTGTGTGTTTGTTCCAGAATGTTTGATGACCTCCTAATGACCTCCCTCCCACTGACAAGAACTGAAATTTAGAACAGATTAAAGGCAATGGTTTCAGGCCCTAATGGTACAACCTGGAGTAGCAATGAAGTGATTCAGACAAGTCAAGTATTATAAAGGGCTCTGTAAGTGAGAAGAAGTATTTTACTGTATATTGAATGTGCACACCATAAATGGGGTGTGAAATTGGCACACCACACGGTTTTTGTTTGCTTGTTTGCTTTATTTAACGTTCCATCAACTTCAATGTTTATTCAGGACAGGACCAAGATTACACAGAGTGAATTTACATGCACTTAATAATCTGATCAGAGTCATATTTCTGCAGTTATCCAATTTTTTCACATGGTCATTTATGAAGCATAATCCTATCTAGAAATTCGACAAAGAGAGATTAAATTTAGCGCAGCAATCAGATTCCTAGAAGCACATATACCCATACTACGATTTAGTTTTCTGTGTCTGCACATGCTCACAGATTTAACATGAGAGTGTAATACAGTTGGCTGGTTGGCTTATTTTTAGAGACTTTGCTAATTTCGAGATGAGTTGCCATGGAATTGTTTGTTGCTTTTTTACTCGTGGGATCTGGCAACCCAAGAATGAGATACAGCACCCGGTAAAAGGCCATCTAACACTTTGTGGAGACTGAAATGCGGTATATGCGTGAGAAAATGACAAATGTGCGTATTTAATATTAAAGTTTAAAGTCTCACATTTCTTGAGTTTTGTGTCATGACCTGAGTCATGTGAAGTTTTCCCATTATCTGATTACTTAAGTGCATGGGTGGATGTATACTCATTGATGAAACTACTGACAAAATCTGATTATCTGTAGTTATCGGATTATAAGTGAACGCAAATATTAATCAGACCGAGAGAAAGAGAGAGCGAGAGAGAGAGAGAGAGAGAGAGAGAGAGAGAGAGAGAGAGAAAGAGAGAGAGAAAAAGATGGATAAGGAGGGGCTGAAAGTAGCTCTACAGGAAGATAAGATTTTACATACAAGATCGTAAATAGTGAATAAAATTCACTATTTGTGGTGGTGTGGTGATCAGTGTCAGAAACACTGCAGTATCTTGGCTCTATAGAATCCAGATCACATAATGTTTGATTTCACTGCATATTTCCTGACAAATGTATTTAATTTGTCCACATATTAAGTTATGTAATATGTTGAAAATCGTAAAAAGCAATTCTATGGAGCACATTTTGGAAACAGTTCATGAGTTACCACAGAGAGCCAAATGTTCCTTGTTTACTGTTCTAAAAAGGAGCATCATTAAATTATGGTTCGTCAATGATTAAATCCATGTTGTGATATTACAACTATGCAATATTTACTTTTTTGTAAATATTTACTGTTACTGAAAAGGTACTGAAAGTCCAAAACTCTGTGTTCAATAACATACTGCTCACAAAAAGTAGAAATGAAATATCGCATAATGAAATATCCCCTAAATATTGTGAGCGGTGTATATTAAATCAAACCCAGATATTAGTAAACTTTTACTACAAAGAGATGTTTCTAAACCACACAGCTCACTCATTACTCAGGCACTGTGGCTCAGAGGGTAGCACCGCCGCCTCACAGCAAGCGGGTCCTGCGTTCGATCTCAGCATGAAGCCTTTATGTGTGAATATGTGATGTCCTCCTTGTGTCTGCATGGGTTTACTCCGAGTACTCCGTTTTCCTCACACAGTCCTAAGATGTGTGTTAGGTTAATGAATTACTCTAAACTGACATTGACTTGTGTGTGTGTGTGTGTATAACTGGTTCTGATAGAGCCTTGTGTGTAGATATAACCTTGAGGGTGTCGCTAAAATGGCCACTGCTGCCGATAGAGACGTTAAATAGACCAAATAAATAAACAAACTCATTAGCCATTACACAATTTTTCCAATACGTCTGAGGTTTCTAACGATGTGCAAGTTTAAGCCATTTCTGTTTACCTGTCAGGGATATACTTAGTTGATATACTTAGGTCTTTGTTCAGGCTTGTCAGAGGTCATTTTAAACATGTCTAAAGTGCTGAAACCGTGAAAAGTCCCGCAAAATGTGCAGCCTACACACTAACAAAACACAGTACCTTTCTGTTCAAGAACTATTGAGAAATTTATGAGAATTTATGGAACCGCATCAATATTAAGTAAGGCATAATCCCTGAGTTAAAAAAGAATTAAAGTTTGAAGCAGCATAGTGTACATAGTGGAACTGCACAAGTTATATGTATAATGCATTCCTTTTTATACCCCAGAGCTCCTTTGAAATGTATTGAGGCCAGAATGTCAGATGGGAGGGACACTATGCAGTTAAGAACAAGATGGACCCCCGACTGGATAGTTTCACCCAGAGGTGTTATACACTAATGTGAATTATGGGTGAGACAGAGGCTCATGAGTGTAGATATCCCAACTCCAGTACAGGAGTGCTGAAAAGCCTGTGAATACATATTCTAAATAAATATCACCTCAAACATCATGAAATTTTCACCCAAATCCTAAAAGTACATAAAAGAAACCAATTGAATGACTGAGACAAAAATGTTATACTTGTTATTTATTTATTAAGGAAAATGACCCAATATACTATATCTGTGAATGGCAAAAGTATGTAAACTTTGGCATTCGGTGTCTGCCGTTACCCCTTGTTCAGCAATAACTACAACTAATCTCATAACTCCTGCAATCTTAGCCCAGAAGCAGAACAGCTTCTACATTGGAAAGTAGGTGGTTGTCTTCAAAAGAACTTCTTCCACAGCATTTGCAGTGGATTAAAGTCAGAACGTTGTCCATTCCAAAGCATTAACTATAGTCTTCTTAAATGTTTTTTGGTAGATTGACTTGTGTTTTCAGGGTTGTTGTATTGCAACATTACCAAATGTCTCTTGATATTCGGTTCATGGACAGATGTCCTGATATGGTCCATTAAGAATTTGCTGGCATAATTTAGAATGCATTGCTGACATTACCACCAACATCAGAGACGTTTCAGAGACGGAATTGGGATTTTATGACGGAATGCAGTGTATTACTTTACGCTTCCGTAAATCAAGTTCTACTAAATGTTCTTCCAAAAGCATTCTGCTTCGTCTATGTGAGACATAATGTTATTTATGGAGAACAATGGCTTTCCCCTTGTAACCCTACCATGCACATCAGTGTTATCAGTCCCTTACTGATGGTGGATTTACAAACATTAACTTTAGATAATGTGTGAGAAGCCTTGAGTTGCTTAGAAGTTACCCTTGGTTCATTTGTGATCTCACACACCTTGCTCTTGGAATGATTTTGAACTGTTCCAGCTATTGCTCATGTGACATAACTCTTTTTACGGTGTGTCGTCCAAATTGCAGTAAAGCATAAAAGTGATAGGAAAGATATCCGATTGAACAGTTTTTTTCCCCCTGTCCGATCTCAGATCCAGTGATTTTGCCAAATATCGGGCCTATACCGATACAGAATATTGGATCAGTACATCCCTAATATTTACATAATACTGTATAGGTTTACACAGTAATAATTGCAATACTACGTTATTGTTAGTTTTTAGACTTTGTACAAAGGAGTACATTCTTTTTGCTAATGGTCAGACTTAATTCACGTGGGCTCGCTAAACTATCGTGATCAGATCAATCCATCTTACCTTACTTCCACAATTGATAACACTAGCGTAATGCATTTAAGTAAGCTGCGTTGTGCTGACATTCTTCTCTTGTGCTTAAGACTGACAAACCATGAAGCATGATTCATTAATCTACAGAACGTGTTGAACCCCTCCACACCTTAGCTACGCTTGACTTCGCATATGGTGATCTCAGGTTTGTCTGTGGCTGCTTAGCCATGAAAATCTAATCCATCTTGCTTTCAGGGGCTGTTTGGGGAATTTAGTGAACGAGGCACAAGACGACAGATATTTATGCATTATGCTTCAACACTCGGTGGTCCAGTTGATAGACATTTCATTTTTCATGCGCTTTATTTGCAGAGTAAAAAAAATGTATTTGCAAGTCCAAAGTGATGTTTCTCATTTCTGGGATGGCTAATTAAAAACTGTAATTGATCCATCCCGAGTTTAACATCCATCCAATTAATGTTCTTTCACTTTAAAGTTTGAGGTCTTAGAAATTATAATACATTCAAATAAATTATAATAGGACATAAATAAGTGTTGAAGCTGTAAACAGCTGGTCGCCAACTGTCAGTCATGGTGGATCATTCATAAGCAGAGGAGTTAGAGTTTAAGAGTAGAAGTCCATAATCTCCACGTGTGTGTTTAACTACCTTACCTCTCACGTCCTTGCTCGCCGGTTACTTCACTTTTGAACTACAGAATACTCTAACTCGGTTGATGTGTTTAAAGACTCTTTTGGGTGTAAGTTACTTATATTTGTGTGCATGACTTCCCATTACAGTACAAAGCTGCAAATGATGAAGTATTTTTACCTGTCCTTTTGTTAGTAGTACTCCTTTGTTTGCCTCCAATACTTGTATATTCTCTATATAAACTGGTCCACATTCTTTAGACAATCACTGAGCCTGTGTTTGATCTTGCTGATCGTTCGTGTTATGACTGCCAATGCTTTTTTGCCTTCCATCAAACTTAGTTACCTGGTCTATCGTATCATCCTCGTACTGTATTTGAAACAGCTGTCCTCTACACAGGGTTCTGACAGTATGTTACTGTATTTTATCTAAATATTCTGAATTCCCATAAATAAAAATGCAGTGGTATTAGGGATGCTGTGTAGATGGTGGCATTAGATTTGTTTTCAGTCTTATCGCTGATGCATTGATGCATCGTTTGCTCCAGTTTACTTGAGAAAATACTTTAACGCTTACATCACAGTATCATTAAAAATGTGTTTTGGTCAATGCCCTGTTTCATATAGCATTAAATGGCGAATACCTGTGCTATCAAGTAGAAATAACTCCATGGCCGCTATGATTTTTAACTGTATATCTTCCAACCTGCTTTTGGCCAGCAGCATTTGTCATAATGATGCCAGATGCCACCTTAGATCAAGGGTCACTTTGAATTATATTTAATGCAGTGCTTTTAATACAATGCTGGTTTGCTTAGAGGAAGGACAAACCTAAAGAGGAAATAGTTAGATTTTAAAGCCTAGTGTGCCAATAGTGTTCGATTGGAAAATAATCACACAGCAATGACATCAGTCCCTGATCATACCACACAAGTTCTCATATCTTTGCTCAGAACATATCACAGGGCCCTAACTCCACCTCCCCTACTTCTGCTGACGGAGAATATCATCCCACAAAAACTGAAACCTTCTGGATGTCATGAAAAGCTTTACTATCTCTTTACTAAGCAATGTTAATGGACTCACTCATATTCTATATGTCATAATATTTATTATTTTAATAAATAATTCTAATATTAATATTGAGGCAGGTTGGATGTACTGCCAAATTCTCTGAAACGCTTTTGGAGACTTTGGTTTATGTTAGAGAAATTAACATTCAATTCACGGGTAACAGTTCTGGTGAACATTCCTGCAATCAGCATGCCAATATCATACTCCCTCAAAACTTGTGCCATCTCTGGCATTGTGCTTTGTGATAAAACTGCACATTTTAGAGTGATCTTTTATTGTCGCCAGCCTAAGGTACACCTGTGCAATAATCATGCTGTTTAATCAGCATCTGGATATTCCACATCTGTGAGCTGGATAGATTCTCTCGGCAGGAGAAGCAGGAGTGCTCACTAACACAGGTTTAGACATTTTTTAACAATGTCTGAGAGAAAACGCCCTCTTTTGTACATAGAAAACGTCCTGGATTTTCGATCTTCGAGGTCAACTCATGACAAATGGAAGCAAAAAAAAAAAAGTGTTGTGTTTATATTTTTGATCAGTATATTTAAATGACACCATTTAAAAATAATATAATGTTAGATATTGTTACTTGTCTGATAATACTAATCAGTAAATAAATGTCTTAATACAGAAAGTCACTAAAACAACAAGTTTGACTTTCCCTGAAAAAGTAATGGCATTTTCAGCAATTTATTAAAAACAGCAATATATTCTCCAACTCTTGCAGTGCAGAAGTGTAATTTTTGGAGTGCTTAGACTGCAACATCATATAATTAAACTGCATTGCGTCAGCAGAAGTTATTCAGAGATGAAAATGACAGCACAGCTTGATCCCAGGAATTTATTATCTGTCTTCCAAAACCATGTACAGGATGGCAAATTGTACTACACTGCCAAATGAGTAAAGCCCTTGAATTGAGCCCTTGATTAGGCTGCTAGCTCAGTAGAGTAGTACTATTGCAAAGAATAATGCACTCACTGTGACTTTTAATACTGCATGCTAGCTTTGAGATATTGCTCATATTAAGGATTCAAAAGGGGAGTTCATTGAGTGGAGAGAAAAATGCTCTGCAATTCTGCCTACCCACTTCCTCTCAGTGATTGATTCCACCTTTGTCACTTTGTGGATGATGGCCTTTCATTTCTGTGATTCAGAGGTATTTTGTAGTAGCAGAGTAATCAACAGCAAGCAGCAAGTGATTCAGAGCAGCCTGAATACAAGTGGTGTTACATAAACATCTGACAAAAACATGGAAAGCTGTCTGACACTTTACGTCCTGGCAGAGCTTTAGCAAGAATTAGTAAAGAATTCTAATTTGTCTGTCAGGCCCTGTCAAGCCCTCATGCTGGTTTCTGATGTTGTCCAATAAAAGCTGAAACGTCCGTTCAGACAGAGCGTATGTGGTCAATTCTCTGACAGAACACAAAATGATAGAAAAGATGTTTGTGGATTTTTTTCAGATAAACAATAAACAATAAAATAAACAATCTGTTCTTTATTAAATTGTTGATCTACTGGGATTATATATATATATATATATATATATGTGTGTGTGTGTGTGTAGTGTGTATACAAAATGTAACATAATGCACTATATGAATTACTATAATTAATTAAAAAGAGTGCCTAATGGCTCCAAAAATTCTGACCACAATTCTCTGAAGACTTGGATTTTTGTCACTGCTGGTATGACCTGTATAACCTCAATCTTCGAGACACCTACAAATTTAGTGAAATCCTCCACACTATGGCCTTTGGCATGTCTAGATCCAATCAATCATGTTTTGTCAATCGTTAACATGCTTTATGACTAATTTTTCCACACATCCGCAAGACATTCCCTTGATTGTAATACCTCTTTTCAATCAAAGAAACACCGATTTCCTTTCTAGTCACCCTAAACGTGCAAGACAACAAACATGTTATTACATAATATTATAATATAATCCACTAGACAACTTGAATTCTCAGCATTTCATTAAGATAAACAGTTGTTTGGAAAACCCATTTTAACCTTCTGCGGAGCAAAGACCTTTATCACCTTATGCAACGCTGTAGCTAAATGTTTCAAAGCTCATAGCAGAGAGGAGTAACAGAACACAACAGACCTCTGGCAATTTAAATAAAGTGACTGAGCTCGCGAGAGAGTGGATCTCAGAAACAGACTTGACTTCTAAAGGAGAACATGCAGAGAAGGCATATTTTTGCCTCTAGCCCAAACTGTGAAATATCCCAGAGCCAATGGGTTACTTCAAAGCAAATAAATAACTTTAATATCGATGTTTATTGATACCACAGATAAGAAAGTGTATATTTAATAAGATAAGCTCAAGTTTGACTAAAGGCATTTAAAATTCCAGTTAGGAATTGGCAGTGGCACCTTTAAAAGATTGACACAACTTAAATTCAGAGATTTGTGATTGGCAAAAAATTACCCAGGCACTCTGACGGAATTACTACTAAACATTTTGTGGATGGAAAATCAGTCAGAGGCAAAACACTGGCAATTACTTTCTCAAATGTGGAGGTGGTATTATAAAAAAGCCCAGCAACAAAATCTGCAGGTGATTCATGCGTACAATATTGATAATAGAAAATATCAAGCACAATTGCAGTCATGGATTTTAAAGCGCTCTCATGTGAAGCAACCGTAATCAATGAGCAGCAAATTGTATTAATTTGTGTTAAACATATGAGACACTAAACTGCCATACTATATTTAAGCTGCATTTGCTTAATGACTGAGATCTTGACAATTATAACAAATTATAATAGGAAATACAAATCTTTAACACATGACTTTGCAGTCATAAACAGTAAAATAAAATAAAAAAGGTTTAGAATGTGTATTTTTACTTCCATAAATAGTATGGAATTTTATTTGGCTTACATATTTATTTTAATGATTGTTGATTTACTTTGCGTTAACCACTTACATAAGTAGGAACTTCCTCACAGTCCGCTCACTTTTACTCTTTTAGTTGTTGAAAGGCGCTTATTTTAGTTGTTATTTAGTGTTTCTTCAAGTGGAGTCATTCCCTCTTGGTTGTGTGCAGCCAGAGTTGTTTATATTCTATAATGTGCATTTACATTTTGGTTTTACAGTGTGTGTGATTGTTAATGTGTGCTTTTTCTGTACATTGCCATGTATTTAAATAGTTCTGTGGATTTGATGGCGATGAGGGAATAATATGTATAAAATTTTGAATGGTGTTCCACTCGTTTTTCAACATAATCCAAATAATTTGCACTTAGTTTTCTTGTGAAAATATCCTTTATATTATTTACGACTGTAGCATTCAAAGATTATGTGACCATTTCCGTCAACGACCTGTTTCAGTCAACATTATAACAGTGGTTAATTGGGTCATACCTGTACTTGATTGTTTTTTTTTAACCCAGCCTGCTTTTCAAAGTTATGGGTTTGCCATTTCTGCCTCTTCGTGTCAGCTTCAGGAAGAAACATGTTCCCCCTCGTGAAAACACAGACAAATCAGCAGCTAAGACAATAATAAAGTATCAGTAATGTGAAAACTCTCTGTACACTTTAAGAGTACACTGTGATTTCATTGCTGTTTTACAGACGTAAAATGTCAAACACAAATGGGCTAAAGATAAGGTTATTTTACTATGACATCATTTATACTCAGGGAATTAACAAGCAGATGATGTTTAAGGGTTAGAAACATAAGCAAAACTGTTGCAAGGCATGAAGGAAGACATTTTAAATACAGGGGACTGCAGCTGAATGTAAACGAAAATGCGCGAAGTAGGGACGATAGCGTATAAACGAGGGAGCAATGTATACACATTCAACCAATCACTTTAGTAGATACACGCTTTTGTTCGTTTTTCAAGTTTAACTTTCCATACAGATCCACATCGTGGTTCAATTACAGGCTGTAGTCCATCTGCTTCTGTACATACTTTGTTTATACACTATTTTAAGTCTTTAAAAACCCTCCCCCACACTTTTATACTACATAAACCTTTCCCATTCCCTTAATAACTGTAACACAGCATAAAAGAGACTTAGCAACTGGTGTGTGAGAGAGGAGTGAATATATATACGGTGTGTAATGAGGGAAGTGAATGAGATTCAGGTGCGTGGAATTAATAAGTACGGCACTGTAAAATGTTTTGGACTCCTAAACCTACGTACGTAATTTAAAAATGTTACACAGAAAATGTTAGTTACAGTAAACTCTTAAATCTCCATAGATAGTTCTAAAAAATGTGATATGGATATTCACCATTGAAGAAGATACGTCCTCATGTATACGTTAGCTATACCACACGTACTACGCATGTGCAGACTTCCTCAAAAACCCGTGGTATTTTTTTTACCATTAATATTTCTTGAAAACCCGCGATGCCGGTTTGTATACCATTTTAGGCTCTATAGCCACTAGAATCGGCCTGGCATAATATATCCCTGTGCCTGTTAAATTGTGAATTGGCTCAGATCAAGCATGATATGTTACAAGCAATTTCAGTTCTTTCATTTTCTTTCTTTCCTCCTCTTTTTACAATTAGGCTGAGGGAGCCTTATAGGTGCATTTGTCAATCACACAGCAGTTACACCAGGCTTTGCAGCACATGAGAACACATGGGTCAAAAGTCAAAGACATAAATGCCACAAGTTAGTACACCAGCAGTGAAGCAAGAGTGAATGGCATAATAGTAAAAAAAAACATGCTGTGATTTGTTCTTTCAATTTTTTACGTTTTTTTTCTTTTGCCTTTCCTTGACAACAAAACTGAATAATAGCGAGAAATTGGCCTCACACTGGACCACGTTTCTGACAGTTCTCAAGTTGAGATAATGTGTTAAGTGTAGACTCTAGGCACTTTTTCATGGCATAAGTAACACGTTTCATATGGTAGTCCTCTGAATGTAATTTAATGCAGCACAGCTTTTGTCTTCCGTTAATCCCCTGAATTTAGTGCAACAAAAGAACAGTGCATGAGTTCCATAAAAGGTATGTGCCTATGCACCTTTTTATGAAATTCAATCTCATCTACTTGGGACAGAGTAGGAGCTTCCCTAAATGCTCTCCGCTCAATGGGACCTCACTCAAGGACACATGAATTGAGCTCAGAGTGCTCAACTCAATTCTTCTCTTCTCTTCTTCTCCGATAGTGTGCCAGACCCCCTTCAGAACTATAAGCCTGCACTTGATAGGAATGGCCTCACGGCAGATAAGGCCTGGGACAGAGTATTATCAATTCTCCATCCTGTCTGTTTCAGAGAAAGAGCTCAGACTGAGGCTACAGGCCCATGAGGATCAGATGAAAAGGCATAAAAAGCAGAAATGTGTGTTAGACTTCCCTCCCCCTTGACACTAATAAGAGGAGGAAGAGTCTGGCAAATCACTGAGTGCCTACTATCACTTAAAGGATGCAGACTGAAAGGGACACTAGGGATGAAGTGAGTTTCAAAAACTGGACTGGTGTGATTTAGATGCCTGGTGATATAGCTAATTAATGAGTGGGGCATAAGAAAACCACAGGGGGTCTGCAAATGTTTAAAAAGAAGAAAGTGACATTGTTATTTCCCAAGTCATCTTTGATGATTGGGCTTTAAATACCCCGGGTGTGCGATGGGAGATTGAAAAGAGTTGGTACAGTGCAGTGAACGTCTCTTGGATGTTTGGAAACTGGGTAAGTGGGTCGCAAAGCAGATGTGATTGCATTTAAGTGTGCCAAAGGCCATCGTATGAAAGAAGCAGCTGAATTTGCAGGTGCATCAAAGTATACAATCATACAGATCTACCAGCAGTGGCAAAATTTCCAGTCTACAGAAAATTCTCATCAGAATTGTGGCCGATATACGAAACTGACCGAAGGTATTTTTTAAATCTTATAAACAATACTCTGTGTAGAAGACATAGCAGGCCACAACGGATAATTCCTACTTAACTTCTATTAGCTAAACGAAACAAATCGGTCATAGATTGCACCCACTTGCTATAAGAAGACATAGCAGAAGAAATAGAAGAAAAGGCACTTGCGATTTCCTATACTGGTTTATATTACCTTGCCATCGTGGACAATAAATCAGTGAGCAAGTAACCACGCTGCTACAATCAATCAACCTCATTTCACAAACAATGGCATGTCACTTCCCTCACCACCTTACATCTGGACCTGAGTGAAATATGAAATACCCCTTCATTTTTGCGGGCGCTGTATTTAGGCAGAAGCCTCTGGAGTTGTTTGGACAGGTAGAAGGGAGAATATTTAATAAAGCAGGGAGGACACAATATGGCATGGACCTAAGAGCAACGCTTCACATATGGTGGCAAATTGACTCAGGATAGATAGCTATAATAGCCTAAACTGAAAGTCTTGTATTGCTTCATACATCCACCATACTCACCAAGTGGTGCATCAGCAACGCTGACTATAAAGTAATGTGAAAAGACAGGGTAAACATATGTCACTTTTACTACCTTGACGGCCATGATCCCTGCTGTTCTGGCTACTGCAGTCACAAAGAAAGATAAGCTTGAGTGTCAAAAATAGCTAATACCAGTCTTCTTCCATCACAGAGAGTGGAAGTGCAAACTGAATTTTAGACATCGTCCTTCACGAGAACTCGCATCTCATTGTGCACAATACTGAAACACCTTCTAACGTGCTTCTGTGCAGTCGACCATATACTGTAGATATCCTGAACACACAAAAGTGCGCAAATGCTGTGAAAAAGAGGAGCAACAAAAGTGTCCTGGAGTGAATATTGTATTGCAGAAGAGAGAAAAACCTGTACTTTTAACTCACCATATTTTCCTTACTTTAGCACTGGCCAGGCACATAATGAGGTTTATACTAGGTGCATTGAAACTGGCTCTTGGGTGCATGCACCAACAGTGACACAGTCGTGGTTGCTTCACACTTTTGAAAAAGGCATTTATATGATACATCTATTAGGATTGACAGCATATAATTTAGGATTATACTGCAACATGGATGCCCTGGCGTTCTTGAAGGGTCATATGTCATGTGCAGGGTCATACGAGACTAAACTTATAAAATCTTTTTAACACTTTTTAATGTTCATGCATTCTACTCTCAAAACTAATGGTATTTACTTTACACTTTTTTCGGACACTACAGGTTTTCCCAAGATGGTCAATTAATACTTAGGTGATGAATATGAGGTATAGAAAACATTAGTGAAGCTGCAGGTTAAATACACTGCTCACAAATATTAGGGGATAATTCATTAGGCAAATTAAATTTTAAAATATGCCCTTTTTTTTTTTTTTTTTACAAAAAAAGAAGTGTATTTTGGTTTCTTATGTCTAAAAACATTGTTATTATGTTTTTCTTTGGTTAGCTAAAGATGATAATGCCAATTGTGGCACGGTTCCTTGGTAGGTAGCACCACTGCCACATGAAGAAGTTCTTGGGTTCAGTCCCAGGGTGGAGTGGCCTGGGACCCTTTTGTGTGAAGTCTGCATGTCCTCCTTTTGTCTGTGTGTGTGGTTTTGTTTCGGTCACTCTGATTTCCTCCCACAGCCCAAATACATGTATATTAGTTTAACTGATATATACTTACTTTACACTGGCATTGACTTGAGTCAATATATATATATATATATGACTATTGTTGATGTAATGTCGTGCATAGATATAACCTTGTGTGTCGCTAAAATGGCCACTGATGCTAACATAACATAAACCAAATAAGCAAACAAACAAACTCTGTCATAACTGTGTACCTCTTGCACTCATTAAAAGACATCCTGTTTCAGGCTTTTTAACGAAGCATTTTTTTTGTAGTTTCAAGTATGTTTACCAGAATGTGTTTTTAAACTTCTAATGCACAGAATATCTAATATAATATTTCAGATTTTACTTGAGTATTTTTTAGCAATGGTGCATAAGAGTGCTGTACTACTTCCACCACTGCCACTCTATGATTTTATACTGATGTTAGATAACAGCACTCCACATCCCCATAATCCCATATGGCCTTGTGAGTTCTTGCTAAATATGTCACACAAAGATCAGACACTTTATGGCCATTCTCCACTTTGGCTTGCGAGAGCCATGATGGCATCACAGCGAGAGAAATTCTCAAGTCGGTGATTCATTTAAAGCATTTTAAGCATTGAGAGCAGCACAATGCAGATGTTCATCGCCCGTTTTTCTTACTGTAACTAGCATGATTTCATAACATTTCAACAAAATTGGTATAATTGTATCATTTACAAAATGAGTGGGCTTTCTAAAAAGCAATATTTCTATACAATATCTGGAACAGGTAATTTTTTAAGGCAACCCTAAATATACAGCAAATCCAGCTATGGTGAGCTACTGAAAGAGATTTCAAACAACAAATTGGCATTCTTAATCATGTTAGAGGATTAGGACAGAACATGAGTCAAATTCAAAGTCAGATTTACACTTGTGTATTTGTATCTAAATATCAATCCACATCCACAAGTTAAAACCAATTTTAATTAACTTTTTTCAGTTGACTGAAATGAGTAAAAATGGTGGCAAATTGGCCCAGGATAGATAGCTATAATAGCCTAAAACGAAAGTCTTGTATTGTTTCATACATCCACCGTACTCACCAAGTGGTGCATAAGCAATGTTGACTATAAAGTATAATGTATAATGTGAACAGACAGAGTAAACATGTGACAGATTTACTACCTTGACAGCCAATGATTTACATTTTACTAAATATGTATCCAAATGCGTCTATGAAGTTAAAAACAATTTTAATTAACTTTCAATGTTTCAATTGGCTGGCACAGTCTAAACACTAATGGTATATAGCCGTATTGGTTCAATTCGATTTTCATAGCCAATAGCATCAATCTGTGACCTTAGAACCAAGTTATCTGAAAGCAGTGATGAGGATAGAGGCTAATTACTGAATATGGATGCACTAATTCAGTCTGATATTGATTTTAGTGTAACATGACACAGTCGTTGAATTGCTCTAGCATTGTGCGGCTGGATTACTTAGCCTACTACACAATGCACAAGTGCTATATTCTTAACAACACTAATGAAAAAGGGAGATCAAGTCTAGCGTGAGACTGTGATAGTGTGAAGGCCCAGTGACATGAAGCAAGAGACCAATAGAATCGAATATAATGTGGAGTGCTTTAGCATTATTGCCATTAGGATTGTCAGTATGTATATTAACATCAGTGTAATGGCAAAGTAAGTGTACATAAAGAGTGTGTCTGAGAAATCACAAACAAAGTACTCATTTGCATTTAGCCATTTCTGAGACGCTCTTATCTCGAGCAGCAGATGAAGGCATAACGATGCAGGGGCTCAATCACTTTTATTACCTTTTTAATATCTGTGATACAAATGGTGCTCAGATATTGCACATGAGTCCTCATCCTAAACTTACTAGGATAGCCACAGCCTAACCAGCACATCAGGGCACAGGCTGGGACATAACCCAAGACAGGGTGCAAGTCCCAGATTAAATTTGCAAGTTACAAAATATACCATGAACAAAACAGAGTGAGCCGCATCGTGGAGAAAAGCAGACGTCCTTCTGAGGAAGGGAGACAGTGAGTGTGATAGCATGCACTTAATAATCCAATCAAAATGAAATGGGATGTCTGTAGTTATCTAATTATTATTTGTCCTTACTTTTACCAAGTGCTCTACACACATAACTCTCATCCACCAGCAGATCTAGTCATTACCCATATTGCACCGTATCATGTACAAAAACTGTCTTTTGCCTTTCAAAGCCCCTCATGGTCTTGCCCCTACCTACATCACTGTACTCTGCCTCATGCCCCCTTAGATCCTCTGGCACAGGAAGTCTTGTTTTCTCATATACTAGACTCATGATAGTGGATGTCAGGTCGCTCAGTGCCTCTTCTCCTAACTATGGACCTCCTATGGAACTTCTTTTTACTCCTCTCCTGTTTAAACTTAAGGTTGTGTTGTTGTGTTGTTGTTGGGTTTGGTTTGTATGTCTGTTATTGGCTTATTTGTTGTAAAGCATCCTTGGGTTCGTGAAAGGCACTTCACAAATGTAGCTTATTGTTATTATTTTAGTGGTCATGTAAACAATGTACTCTGATTGCTTAGATTTAAGAAATCAAATCAAAAGAGCTTGAGTTTATCTTGGTAATTGGTTTTCTCGGGCTGTATATGTATGCATACTGAAACTGTATGAGTCTAAAGCAGTCCCAGAAGCAAGCTAACAAAATCACATTGCAAAATACTTGGCAACTGTTATTTAGAAATAAATAAGTTATAGTCATTTTATAACTGAAACATATCAGTTTGTTAGAAAATGAAGTCTCTAAAGAAATAAAAATCATTGATTACAATTTTTGTGTAGAGTTAGTTTAACAACTCATGTGTTTAATTCCAGAAAACATAGATTACATTTTGCATACAAATTGGATGAGTTTAATATAACTTTTAGTATATGCTCTGCTAGAGAGTAACAGTAGTGGGTCTTAGGCACACAAGTTCCAGCAAGAACCTGACACTAGGCAGTGAGTCCCAACAGCACTGGGAGGACTGTAGTTGTCACTGGGCAAGAATGATATGCTTTGTTCCATTTGAGCACACTGAGATGGATTGAGCTACTGAAACTGGCATTATAGAATATAGTGCGTTTGGCACTTTTGGTGAGTTTCCCTTGCTCTCAGGGTGCTCCTAAAGTTTGTGAAACATGGATAAACTAGTAAAAATGGGGGGAGTGAAAGTTTAAAGGCGAGAATAATGTGGCTGTGTAGTGACAGCTTCTGATGAGTCAGATTTCAGTGAATTTCAGATTTATTATAAATTATATATGCTGCTCACAAAAAATAGGGAATATTTTCATTTTGAAATATCTTCCAATTTTTTTAGCAGTACATTTTACAAAAGAAAATAGAATACAGTATTATAGATTTTTTTTTTAATATTTAATATATTAACAAAACATAACACCAAGAATCTTGTCTAATTTCTCTTTTTGTTCATGTTTATAATCTCCTCTCGCTTGTTTACAAGTTCAACCGTAACACTGATAATGCATGCATTTCTCTTGTCACCCACTGGGTTCACATTGAATCTATGTCATGTATAATGCATAATTGCTGAATAATACATTTATTAAAGTGAAAATAAAGTTTGTTCAATTGTAGCATGCAGCACTATCTATAACAGCATAGGTAGAAATAGAAGAAACAAAAGGTACCACAGCCAAACAGGATCATGTGAGACACTGATAACCTACCACCGCCCCATCAACCGACAAACCTGGGTGAACGCACATGAGACAAGAAGACAGCAACCCAGCTACTCAGATCACCACAAAATTCCTCTGCCCTTACTCAGTGGTGCAAAATGCCAAGACACAGATGGCTGATGCCCAGAACAGCCAACAATCCTGGCCCAATAACAGGCAAGCTACCAGGCCAAAGGGCATGACAGACAAGATAGGCCAGAGACACCCCAGAACCAGAGCCGCATATCCCAGTCAAACAAAAGCCTGTGTAACTAGGTATGTTAAGCAATATTGGAGCGTTTGGGGGGGGGTTATAATAAAAAATGGTATTGACTTTTCCATTTCTAGAAATTAAAAGCAACCTGCACCTTGTGAACGAAGTACTTAAGTCAGTGCTGAGCTAACTGGGCAATCGGTGTTGTATGTAACCCTGGATAAGTATATATATTAATACGTAGTGCCATAACTGTGATAGTTATATTGAAAAATACAGCACACAAAAATATCACAATCAAATATTGATGAAATATCTCTTAATTTTTGTAAGCAGTATATTTAGTGGAGGGGACCAATATCTATTGAGAAGTGAGTGTTTATACCTTATTATGGGTGTGGTTCATACACTGCATATACCACAAGAAACAGGTTAAGATAAATCCAGGTGAGCATTGAGTAATCCAAGCAACCTTGAGAATCTATTTGGATGAATATCTACATGTTCAAAAAAGATGAATGCAGTCAACAAACTGTTTATTCCATGTTTTTTGCCAGAATGCTCATCATGTCACATCAGTTCAATCGCTTCAGTGATCATCAGGCACCTAATTTCAATTTGATGGGTTTTTTTAGACCATTAACAATGTTATCATCAGTGACGAGGGAATCGGCGACAGCAGGTTCAGCTAAGAGCTGCCGCCTCTGGCTCCCAGCTGCTCGGCTTTGGCAGTTTGATCAACTGACTGTGTTACCTTTGTTTCTATTTGATTTGTTTCCACTGCCACTGGGGATTTCTTAACCCATGAATTGCAGTTGTTTAAATCTATTTTCAAAACGTGGTAGCTGAGACAGGTTTCTTCTTGTGTGGTTTTATGTGCTGTTTCTTGTGTTGAGCATAATGTGACACACCATGAAAGCATTCTTCAAATCTGCATTATCACCAGTGAGATCGCTTTGCTTCATTCTGTAGCAACTGCTCTGACACGTTCCAAAGCGCGTTGCTTCTTGTGTAGCTTGGTAGATGTAGATGCAGACCTTACATTCCAGGGATCAAGTCCTGGAACTGCCAAGTTTCCACTGTCTCCCAATTGCTTGAATTATAAATTGTTCACTAGTTGTATCAGTTTTAAGGTCACTTGCTGGTCACTTCATTAGGTACACTTGTTCAAATGTTCCTTACTATAAGGCAAATATCTGATCAGACAGAAACTCGGTGCATTTAGCTACCTAGCCATGGTCAAGGCGACCTGCTGAAGTTCAAACAGGGAAGTAAAAGTGACTTTAAACGTGGTATGGTTGTTGGTGTAAGTATTTCTGGACCTGCTGATCTACTGGGATTTTCACACACAGCCATCTATAATGTTTACAGAGAATGATCCAAAAAATACAAAAATATATACACAGCTTAGAAAAATCATTTTTGTGAGCAGTATATTTAAACTGAGCAGCACTTCTCTGGGTGAAAATGCCTTGTTGATTTAAGAAGGCTGGAGAAACTGATGGAAAGGTAACCGTAACTCAGAAAGGTTCACCAAAATTGGTTTATAGAAGACTGGAAAAATGTTGCTTGGTCTGACGAGTCTTGTTCTGCTGTGGCATTCGGATGGTAGGATCAGAATTTGGTGCAAACAACATGAAAGCATGCATCCATCCTACCTGCGTATTGTTACAGGCACATTTGGCACATGTGACCATTTCTTAATGACCATAGTGAGACTGTCATTTTCTACATGACATGTCTCAAAGTTCAAATCATCTCAAACTGGCACATTTCTAAGCAGTATGTGCGTTTGCAATCCAAATACTGGCGTGCTCAATTTCATTTTTAACTCCTCACTGGATCACATACATCACGTAACATGAATATGGGTCATAGAGAATAATGGTTCTTCTAATTTGTCCCTATTCATGTGGTTATTTTAATGGGATTCATGGCATCAAACAAATGAAATTAATCTCATCTGCCTTTTGTAAGGCTGCCATAAACAGGTGCATGAGCGTATCATTCATGCTTGCTTTCACAGATACCTTTTGTCATTTAGGTTAAGTCCAGAATTAGGGATCCCTTTTGGAACTTCACAAGCAGCTGCTCCTTCACAGTTCTAATCACACACCCTCGAACAACCTGAGGAAGCAAATAGTCCAAGCTCCTTTGTGTATTGTGTCAGAATGTAATCAGGCGCAGTCTACTGAGAGCAGAAACAGAAACATCTCAATTCAGGGGAAAGTAAATGAACTCATCTGATGGAGGAGTGTGCAAACAATTCAGGTTTGCAAACGCATGCTGGTGAGGTCAGGTGGAAGATAATGGTTCAGAATATATCAAAAGGTTTCGAAAAATACAAATTACAAACGCACCGTGCGGGGCCAGAATCAGACAGACCAAGGAAAGGTTTTTTGTGCACAACTAGACAAATAGGCAGGGAAAAAACATTGTAGCAGAACACAATGAATTCTGCCAGAACTCAAATGATATCATAATTGTAAAACAATTCTACATATCACTTTTCTCTACAAAAGTATTGAGACCCACGCCAGTTTACAAGTTTATCATTCAATCTAATCCATAACATATTTCATGGTCTAATAAATCATTACCAACAACTGGCCCATATAACTTATATAATCTTTTTCATGTCAGAATGACAGATACCTAATATAAGTGAACCCTTGCGACAGCTGCTGACAAAAGAGAAACAACATGGCTGAAACAACAACAGCCTTATTTGTGCTGGTATGAGTATGCACCCATGACTGATTTTCATCACATAAAACTATATGTATTATTTATTATTGTATTATTATGTATTATTAGTGATTATTACACTTACTTTCTAATTA
>JAUZST010084778.1:0-20164 GCA_034779995.1 Parotocinclus haroldoi
GTGTGTGTGTGTGTGTGTGTGTGTGTGTGTGTGTGTGTGTGTGTGTGTGTGTGTGTGTGTGTGTGTGTGTAAATGTATGTATGTTTAGGTGTTAGTCTGTATTAATAAGAGATCACCCCTTCTTTCACACACCCACTTAAAAAGCCCACACAAACTCCCTCAGTGACAGATCTCTTATGTAGTGTTAGCGAGGAAGACTAAACGAGACAGACAGACAGAGAATGTGTTAGCTGTTTTCTGTCACCCTACTATAAAAAAGAGCATAAAAGTACATAAGCAAGTACTACAATACAATTCTACTTTTTCTACAGTTTTAAAAACATTGTTAAATAATTTCCAGAATGTATTAATACCCATCCCTACCAGACATAATAGTAACTAGAAGAACAACACACATTATAAAATCAGCACAGGTGGGTAGTAAAATACTCTATTTATTTAAGTCAATTTTGAAAATAATTTGGTTCATAAATGTAATTTGGAATAGTTATTAATTTAACTGGAGTACATATGTAGATAAAACTTTTCCTTTTGCTACATTGTTTTTCCTTTTAGCTGGTTGAGTTACTAAATGTTTGAATATGATCTGAATTTATGGCTGAAAGTAATTATTTAGCAGTGTGCAGAATCAGGTCTGTGTGTATCCTGAGAGCAGGTGTGTAATAGATTACAGATTAAGTTTGAAAATAAATCAAACAAATCCATAGCACAGCATTTTAATTAATCATTAATCATAAAATTATTATGAATGTTTATCTTTAATTAAGTCACAACAGTGTTTGTGGCAACTGTGGTAGCCTAGCGGTTAAGGTACTGGACTCTGGACCCCGATGATCCAGGGTCCAAATCCCACCTCTGCCAAGCTACCACAGTTGGGTCCTTAAGCAAGTCATTCTGGATAAGGACATCTGGTAAGTGCCACAAATGTAAATGTAAATGAACGTAAAATCAGGACTTTAAAATGCAAAAGTAGGAGATCAAGTGAGCGGCAAGTAGACCATGGCAAGTATGCCGCCAAACAGCGTGCCCTATGCATGGCATCCAGACAATAACATTATTTTATCTAAGTAACAGTTATGTCTTGAATATCAGATGCACCCTGAACCTCTGCGTTAATGTGGGTGTTGTGCTGGTAAGAGTGGATCAGGAGTTTTTAAACACCTCAATGTCAGTCCACCAACCAAAAATATTCAGCCACCAGCATCCTGTAGGCAAGACTCCTGTGAGCACTGATAGCAGATTAGAGGATAACTAACACAAACTGTGCAACAAAAGATGCTGATTGTCCACAAGCAATATGGGACTGTGGTAGCCTAGTGGATAAGGCACTGGACTGTGGATCAGAAGGTTCAGGGTTCAAATCCCACCTGTGCCACAGTTGGGTCCTTAAGCAAGACCCTTAACCCACAATTGCTTGGATTGTAAATCTGTAATAAATGTAAGTCGCTCTGGATAAGAGCGTCTGCTAAATGCCTTAATGCTGTAAAATATGTGCCTATATAGTGTAGGTAAATGGCCACTTTAATGAGTTTAAGGAGGTGGTGTATCTGACAAACTGAAAGCTTCTAATCTTTGCAATACTTGAAGTGACTTAGGGATCTTAACCATTTGAAATTATTTAAAATATGTAATATCATATCAAAGGAGTCGTTAGCTTACTTTAAGGCTAAGATATGTTAAAAGTATGATGTACTGTTGATGTATGGCTACTCAAAGATGATAATCATTGTATTTTACTCTATGCAGTTCATTATGAGACTAGAAAAAGTCAAACAAACACCACAATGTTCCGTGCATCATGGAATCATCACCATGGTACCAAAAATATTTTTATAGCATGAGAACTGACGTCTATGATCAAGTTATAAATTAACCACCGCAATTCACTTAATGGTTTATATTCTGCTGGGAGTAAACAACTGCAATGTTGCTGTCATTAATGCTATTTATGTGACGTCTTCTCTAATCATTTAATTCCAAATGGATGTGTAGCACCAATTCCACCACTAGTTGTATGCAATGCTCCTACCAAATACAGTTTTTTGCTTTGTGTAGTTTAACTTAGTTTTTTATTAAAATTTTTATTTCATATTTAGTAAGGCTTGAGGTTATGATGCACAAAAACAAAACAGATGCTAACACGGCTGTCAACTCCTCTATCCCAACTTCATGGCCATAAATGGTGTAAATATAGCTGCATATTTGGGAACACAAATTAAAATGTTTTCAAATTTATTTACCAAGGGTTTACAAACTGAAAAGCAGTTTTAGAGAGTAATAAAGGCTTTCAAAAGAACACATCATAAGAGTTATTTAGGAGTTGAGCCTACATAAGGCAGAACGGAGACAGAGAGAATGAAGATGTGCCATTATCATTGGTCTACAACTCCAATTCCAATTAAGTTGGGATGTGGTGTAAAACATAAATAAAAAACAAAATACTATTATTTGCAAATCTCTGTCAATCTATATTCAACTGAATACACTACAAAGACAAGATGGATAAGCTTTATTTATCACTCATTTTGAAATTGATGCCTGCTCCAAAGAAGATGAAACGGGGGCATGTTTATCACTGTGTTATATAACCTTTTCTTTTAACAACACTCAATAAGCATTTGGTAACTAAGGACACTGTTGAAGCTTTGTAGGTGGAATTCTTTCCATTTTTGCTTGATGTACAACCTCAGTTGCTCAACAGTCCAGGGTCTCTGTTGTTGTATTTTGCACTTCATAATGTAACACACATTTTCAACGGGAGACAGATCTGGACTGCAGGCATAATTCTAGTAACCAAAGTCTTTTACTACGAAGCCATGCCATTGTAATACATGCAGAATGTGGCTTGCCATTGTCTTGCTGAAATAAGTAGGGACGTCCCTGAAAAAGATGTTGCTTGGATGGCAGCATATGTTGCTCCACAACTTGTATGTATCTTTCAGCATGAACAGATGCATTCACAGATGCACAAGTTACCCATGCCATGTGCACTAACACACACCTATACCATCAGAGATGTTGGCTTTTGTACTTTGCGCTGATAACAATCCTAACAGTCCTTTTCCTTTTTGGCCCAGAGGACACGACATCCATGATTTCCAAAAACAATTTGAAATGTGGACTCGTCAGACCACAAAACACTTTTCCACTTTGCAGCAGTCTATCTCAGATGAGCTCAAGCTCAGAGACACCAGCAGCATTTCTGGGTGATGATATAATGTTTTCGCTTTGCACTGTAAAGTTTTAACTTGCATTTGTAGATGGAGCAATGAACTGTTTTCACTGAAAATGGTCTTCTGAAATGTTTCTGAGCCTATTTGGTCATTTTCGTCACAGAATGAGGTTTTTAAGTGTTAAGAGGTTAATAAGTGTTTTTAAGTGCCCCCTGAGGGATCGAAGGTCAGGTTCATTCAATGTTGTTTTTTGGACTTGCCGCTTACTTGCAGAGATTTCTTCAGGTTCTGAAGGGTTAGGGTTAGGGTTCAAGGGTTACACCTTTTGCTCATGCATTTGTTCACAAAGTGGTGAACCTCGTCCCATCCTTGCATGTGAATGACTGTTCCTTTCAGGGATGCTCCCTTTTATACCCAATCATGACACTCACCTGTTTCCAATTAACCTGTTCACCTGTTGCATAATCTAAACAGCATTCATCAAGTTCACTGTTACGGAGCAGGAGAGAGGACCCGAGGGTCTCCTAAGACTTCCCAGTCTTTGTTGCCCCTTCCGTTCCGTGCTGTAGGCATCAAATTCCAAATAATTGAATATTTGCAAAAAACAAAATTTATCAATTTGAACATTAAATATCTGTTCTTTGTATTCAATTAAGTATGGGTTGAAAATCATCGTACAGGGACGTGGTTCCCTTTTTATCTGTAATTGAGATATCTGTGAAACATTAGAATTGCCTTTTTGAGACTTATTAGTTAATCCTTAGTTATACTAAATGTTCAGGTATTATTTGGGTCGACCTCATTTCTGCATTATGTTCAGTCACTGTGCACTCTATTAGACACTAATACCGCTAGTACACTCAATTAGAGACAATTAGTCTATCAAATTGCTCCATCTTGTAGATGTAAATTCAGTGATATTAACTCATCTGTTGTTGCACAGTTTGTGTTTGCCATCATCAAATCCTTGATCGCTCCACTGAGCATCCTCAGTGCTCATAGGGCCCTGCCTACAAGATGATGGGCCCTGATCTATACTGGTCCTGTGGGAGTCCTGATCATAAGAGAACAGTGTATAAGGAACTAACAATGTATGTAGAGAAACTACAGTCTGTAATTTTAGAACTACAAAAAACATTAACAATGAACAAACAATTAGTGTAGAAACAAACAAGTGTACTTAATAAAGTGACTGGTGAGTGTATATGCACAGCAATCATAGCTATTGTAGCAGGTACTTAGATCTCACTATGATTGCAACAAACTTTGTATACATTCTTGGGTGGTGTTTATGTGGACTTTATGATGGCTTAGAAGTTAAGGTAATATGGACCAGATGGGACAGGGTCCAAAACCCACCTCTGCCAGGCAGCCATGATTGATTCTTTTAGCATGGCTCTTAACGAACAATTGCTTAGATTGTATCAAATGTAAGTCACTCTGTATTAGACCTATAACATGTATACATTACATAAATGTGAATGGTTACATAAACCAATCACAGCTGAATGAAATTTAATGAGTACCTTCTTGGTACCTGTCCTGCTCTGACTGCAACCCCTGTGATATATCACCTGTGAGAGGTTTCCATGGCTCAGCTGGCCCTCTTCATCACTGTGGTCCAGTACAGCAACCACATTACTGTTAACATTGCACTCTACCTACAGATGTTCCTGGTGGATATAGAGCTGTCCTTCATAATTTGGCAAAGAAAATACATGCCCCACAATATATTTTGTGAATGTATATTTAGACACGTACAACCCAATAAAAGCACCAAAAGGACCATACTTTTATGGCAGCTAATACTGAATATAGTTCAATAAAATCAATATAAAAATAAGCCAATACTGTAATGTCCATCCATATGTAAGCATGTGTTACATTTTCACATTTCTAACAAGTGCAAAAGAAAACAAAAATATGAGATCACAGAACTAAACACAGATCCCAAGAAAATCAATAACCATTATGGCACTATTAGTTAATACAAATGTTTGACTTAATCGTTTATACAGACAAGCTGAAGGGCAGGGCAAGCTAGTAAAGCTTATGTGCAATTAAAATTTGGGCCTGATGGGTAAAATATATGTTTTTAATTTAATAAAAAGAACAAATAATACAATGTTCATATAGGGGATATTTCACTATGGGATATTTCATTTTGAAATATCTACTTTTGTGAACAGTAAAGTAAGATTTTGTTCCTTTTATGGACTTTTAATTACGATTTCTCCTAATGTTTCAGTAGCCTCATGGAACATACTCAACAGAAATGACAGCTCGTTCACATATCACATAACACAGCTCACATGTACTGGTTCCCCCTCTTTATCAGCTGGGGTATATTGAAATTAGCAGTGGACACATGTTCTTCGTACAGTACGCACAAGTGCATTAATGCACAGCAATAAGCCTAAAATAAGCCTAAATTACAGACATGTAGCTCGCGCTACCCTGTTTCACGTGCTTCATCTCAGAGAAACATGAAAACCACTTTTTACCACTAATTTTTTCCATGCAATATATTCAACAAAAAATATTTCTACCAACAAAAATACAACTATTATTGGTTAGTACAGCTATACAAATTCTTGTTGCGTGCTCCAGATCCGCATTGTCAAATTGGTCACTCTAGGCATCATTATGTTTGCTGTATATATGCCTTACTATTCCACAGTGTAGATCCTAAATGAAACAATAAATGAACAGCCAATACATGTTAATGAGGTATGTGTGTCATCTGACCTTTAGAAAGTATGAATGTCAAACATTAAATATTAATTTAATTCAATTCAATTCAGTTTTATTTGTATAGCGCTTTTTACAAGCAGCTTTACATTGTTACGTAAACACTGTCACGAATTAGCTTCTATTGTCCCTACTGAGCAAGCCGAATCGCGATATACTACAAGACTTTAATTACAATGAATTGGAATTTATGTCCTATTATAGTACAATTTATCATACCTAATTTGTGCTCTCTGAATTGTTTTGTTATGCTATGACATAAATTGAATTCACACATCCAAAAAAGCAGTTTAAAAGCTCACCAAAAATTTCATCTGTGTCATTGCTCAATATGCCACAAGCATGATTTGTTTTGGCATGGACTAGAAACATTTCTGGATGTAGGTGACATTTGCACCAAAGAATTGTGCAGTCCGGCCAGATTTAATAGACGCCATATTTGTCATTTCACTCATTGTTCTAGGCTGTCCAGATTTTCAAGCGGATTCAAATCTGGTGATTTTGTGGGTCAGTCCACCTGTGTGACTGCTCCTGAATGTTCATTATGCCAATCATCTGTGATTTGTATCCCTGTGAACTCGAAATTTGTCATCTTTGAATCTAGCAAAATGCAAAACCTGGTTGTCTAGCAGCTCAGTGGGCCATGGCAGTAGCTGTATTTATAGTCTGATCATCCTAATGCAATGTCATCTGCAGGAGGATGAAGTTACTACTAACTTAAACATGCAAGGGTTTTTTTTTCTCAGGGAGCTTACACTGGATGTCCTTTTGTATGTACGGATATGCTACACTATGAGCACCCAATGGAGGCCAAACTACATTACCACATTTGTATTAATAGTCAATAGGGCACATCATACTACAGTGATATGTAAATTTAACTATACCTTCACTAGTTTTACCAGCCACAGTCACATGAATTAATATCATAACCTGTTGTGTTCTCCTTTGTCTTAAAATGCTACCTAATGGAATAATCATTGGGTCTATTGAAGTGTCCACGCTGAACTTTCAGGGTACAGCTTAATGGACTAAGGGCTTGTTCTTGATATTGTACACACCATACCACAGCAACATATGCCATATTTCTTAATAACTGGCACTTTTTTGTTATATGTGCCTGTTCTGTTTGGACAAAGTCTACCCACATATATGTCCAGATTAAGAATATTATCCTTATTATTAAGACTATTCATACTCGGACTTAAGTGAAATACATTTGTAATGACAAATATAACAGTGTAGACTCTAGAGGAATATGTTTTATTGAATACAAAGTAGAAAAAATAGATAATGTGTTCAGTAATCTGGGTAGCAAACAGCAGAGTAATTAGCGGCTCAGAATGAAATCGTGAGAGGAGAGAGGGGTCAGAGCGCAGCATCGTGTGTTAGCATGTAGCAAAATAAATCAGCAAGCAGCAAGATGAGTTTGTGAGTGTGCACATGTGCAGACTGAATGATGAGCAACCTTTGGCTCATTACAGTACTGTAGTGCTGATGAGCTGCAGGCATTAGAACTTTTAGTGAATTAAGTGTGCTGAATCTGCACTACATTGTGTGGGAACTCTATGTTGTATATGAACTCGGTGTGGTTGAAGATGTTGAATAATGTGATAATAGTATTGTGTATGTGTAGAGTATCTAATAATGTAAAGTACATTATTCCATATAGCTTTACTTAGTACATTGTGTACAATGTACACTAATCTCAAATGTCCATTATTCCATGCCAATTAAAAAATAATTAATGAATTAAGTAAGTAAGTAAATTAAAAAAGAAAATTGAAATCCAATAGAAAGTAGCTCTGACTAAGTGTTTGGAATGTTTCTGGAGCATTATCGGCAAAGTGCCTGTAGCAAATTTAGATGCCATGTCCTGTAGATCTGCTTAGCAATCCAGGATAAAACAGACTTTTTACAGCCATGATTTAAGTGAAGAACAGTAAAATTTTACTGGAGCCCCTGGCCCAGTAAAGTAGATTTGATTATTCCCCGATCCAGAAATAAGCACCTATGTTGATCTCAAAAACCATGCTTAAATTGTGCTTGTATACCAATAACTGTATAAATAACAGATCTTCACACAAAAAGTACAAAAGAAAACACAGCTCCACCGTCAAGTCGAGACTTGGCTGACTTTGAAATTGTCATTTCACATCAGCAGTTGCCCTGGAATAAAATACAGTGCTCACAAAAATATCCCCAAATTGTTCATGAGCAGTGTAACTCTTGGGGAATTACCTCGCAAATTTGCCCTTAGAACTGTTTGGTGTAAAGGCGCCAAAGCCTTTTAGCCTGCACCCTAGTGCAGTAGTTTGAGCCCCTGCGGCAACCATGCTGGCAGCGTCTCTATTTTTATTTTCATTATTGCATCTGTTTGAAGACACATCTCTACATAAACAGTAAATATAAATTCCTTTTTATATTAGCAATTAACATTTGCGCTGTGTCTGCGTTTCTGACTCACCAGTGCTTACACAAAGTGTGAATGCAGCTGCCTCAAGATGCAACAAGATGTTTTTAGAGCACCTCTACAACTGTACAGGGCCGTCGCAATCACAAGACAAGGTCTTACACCTTTATTATTAAACATGGTGATTGAGGAACGTAAGGGTTTTGCACCATTAAAGTAGCGACAGCTGCATGGCACACATTAGACCATGCACCACCCCCTCCTTTTGACTGACTGCTAATCCACAGCGATGTTTAATCCGCAGTAGGAGCAAGAACAGAATCCCAGTAACAAACACACACCAAGACATTCAATCTGTCCTTACTACATGAATGATGTAAGCAATTGCATAAGGCAGGTGCAGCTGCTGATGACCGAAGCTTGTATGAAACACTCACAGTATTTTAATAATCATTGATAAAAAGAAATAGTGAAGGAAATATCTCTATATATTTATAAGCATACAGAGGTCCCACACTGGAGCCATTATACAGGTATGCGCCACATAACATATTATAAATCTATCATAATGTCCTGACATCTATTATCAATGCCTATTTTACCTTATGGCGTTGCTGCAACAAAACAATTGTATAGAATGTATTGTGCACTTTAACTGGAACATGCAGTATATATAATAGATATATAAACACAGTGATGCAAACATGTTTCATTACTAATGCCACTGTGACAGCAGACATGTAATCACTGATGAGCTGATGACGCAAGCTGCCTTCTCTGTGGAGTGTGTGTGTGTGTACTGTATGTGTGAAAGCTTTTTTTTATAAACACTACTTTTCTTTCACTGTATTAAAAATGCACAAAATATGACTCCTCCATGGAGAAATGCTACAGCTTATAGGGTTTGTAACAAAAAAAATCAGTGTACATACAAGCCCAAAATCAGAAATAGCTGGGACGGTATGAAAAAGCATATTAATAAACACAGTGTTCCACCTTTATTTTTATGTCATTGCAGGCAGTAAGAACCTTAGATACTCCAGCTTGTGTCTGGTAAACTTAATTTCATTTTTTGATAAACATTCATGCATTTCAGGCCTGCAACACATTCTAAGAAAGTTGGGACAGGACAATTTACGGGCTAGTATTAAATTAAACATTTTTAAACAATTATGTGATTTCTATCATGTGATATCAATAGGTAATTGTAATCATAATTTAGTACATCCAAGAAAGAGTCTTTGATAAGCAAAGATGGCCAGAGGATTTCTAGTTTATTAATGTGCATGAACAAGCACTACAATACAAAGTTAATTCACAGATGCCACTTTAAATAAAACTTTAGAGCGCAAAAAATGTCCAGAACATCAGTACCCATCACACAGTGGAAACGTGTATTGTGGTCAGATCAGTATTCCGAGTATTTTTGGTGGGTATAAATGGAGCAGTGTTTCTCAGAAACTATTTGATACACACAATGCATAATGCTTAATTCTCATAATGTATTTAATACACATTTAATTTATTTTTACTCTTTCAGGTGGGTGAAATCTTATTTCACTGTAAAGGTGCATGCAGCACCTGTTTTGCTTCTCTCTCTCACACACAAACACATTTACGGAGTGAGCACTTGTCTTTCATTTGAGAACAACATATATCTTGTTCTATTTATAATGTGAGTATGTATTTAAGATGAGAGAAGGGAACCAGCATGCAGAAAGTGAGAGAGCAAAGATACTGGTTTCACTGGCATGTTGCACTGCATAGCCACAGTTCTCCTTTTCCCACTTGTTTCTCCTCTTGTGGTATCTCAGTTTACTGCCACGAATAAAAACTAATTCACAAATGAAATCTAATCCATAACTGTCCTGAAATCCATGCATGGCTTACTCACTGCGGAGCACAGATCCAGCACACTTAATTTACCTGAGTGGTAACACCTACTAATCTTAATCTTGCTGCTTATAAGCAGCACTACACCAGCCAACATTGCTTATCATTCAGTCTGCTCATTCTGATGCTGCATGTGTTTAATAAAACTTTCTGCACCAATGTCTATGCTGTTACATGTTTCTTCACATATACGGGTTAAGTGGGTTATATGTAATCAAAATTAAGGAATACCACTATAACTTTCAATAGGGCAATGAACAGAAACGGACACAGTTGACTGTGTCTAAGGGAGTGTGTATAGTTCAGTTGAGCTACATCTCCTTGGGGCTGCTGGTATTTTTGTTGTAACACGGATACAAATTATCCTGATTATCTTGGTCAGGGTCAAAGTTAAGACATACAGGACACAATAAATGCATGCAAAGGGTCAACCTAGACAGACAGGCTAGACAGGCTGCCATTCAATCACAGCTTTATAAACAGACCACCACACCTTGATTCAAGCTGCACCTAGGATTCAACTCAGAGGAGCTGCTCTTTCCAGCAGCTGACTCGTACCAATAAGCCACCTGAGCTAAACTTAATGCAAATTGTCTGCCATAATTTAGCAGATAAGCTTGTCTATAGCTGACCAAGCTAAGAAGTTAAACCATAACATCTTTGCTCAAGAAGATTTATAAAACCAGGGTTTTAATGTACGCCCTTGCAACAATACTTCTCACAAGATATAAGATATATTTAAAAATTAAATATCTCCTAATTACTGGGAGCAGTGTAGTACAAGGTCAGGGTCCTAACCTTCTATTCTACAACTACCTACTAGTGTACCATTCTCTACCAGAAAAAGATTACTTAACTGCTAGATTAATAGCATTTAGCAGAACTTACATACATGTATCTGTGACTTAGGTTAACGGTTAACATTTTTTTAAAGGAAACTGTCCCTTTTTAAATATATGCCATATATTAGATTATTGTGGTAAACAAAAATGTGTAGTACATACAAGATACAACATTGCCTAAATAAAGGAAAAGTAATGACACCCGGAATACAGGTCTACACCAACCCATAACCAAATACTAGAACAATAAACCAAAGATAAGAGCTTAATAAACACAAGAAAGCACAGATTAACCTCTGTTAACTGTACACTGGTAGGGTTAATTCATGCGTTTGCAAAAGATTAAATCTATCCAGTAATAATAATTTCTCTGTTTACTGTCAGCTGAATGAAACATGACCCTGTACCAAAATTAACAAGAATAGCAGTACTCACCAGATCATGATTAGTTGAATTGGAATCATCTTCAGGAAAAGGGATGTAAACAGCTAAGGCCACACAGTTGGCAAAAATAGAGAGCAATATAAAGATATCAAAAGGTCTGGAAACACAGTTAAGGATAGTATGGTAACTATAATGACAATTATATCATATTTCATAATGTTATTAATAGTAACATGTTGTGATCTGCATAGTGAACAGTAACATTGGTAAATAGAATGTGTGATATAATTCATAATGTGTTATTATCACAATTCATTGTCTTCGATAATTTCTTCCATAACATTTTGTGTTTCTTCATGCAACAAACTGAAAAAAAATAGATTTTTTAAACTTCACAGCACAAGTACTTTGTTATTTACATGATGGCAAAAAAATAGTTCCTACCTAACGGTGAGTGAATGTTTGTAAAACCATTTTTGCATTTCTGCATGAATATGACCTAACACCAATCCAATTTTCTTACAAGTATATAAGAAAATCCAATTGAACAAATGAGCCAAAAATATTATATTTAACTGCTGATCTATTGTGAAAGTTTTCCAATATTACATATATGTTAGTGGCAACAGTATGTAAACCGCTAGGATTAGCAGTTAGGAGAAGATGAATTGAAGGTGAAATTAGAGTCAGGTGTTTTCGAGCAGTGAGATGACAGGCTTGAGTGGGGGTGCCTTGTTGTATGTAAAGAACAGGGATATATCAAAGTCTAATCTTCACCACTGTGTTTATGGAAGTACTGCTGCACGTCTGCAGTTTGCTAAAGATCACCCAGGGATTGAGAACAGGTTCTCATGAACTGCTTTATCCAGCAGATTACATACTGGCCACAGGAGCTACAGTTCATGGGGGTTATCCGCATCCTGAACAGTTGTAATTCGGATAGTAGGGTTTGATAGTGGGATCAATGTTAAAACACAACCGGGAATAGAAGAGTGAGTATACTTTCTAATTTTCAGCTAACCAGGATTAGTGCCTACTAATACAAAAAGTGAATATAATAAAGTTCGCTCATAATGAAAAGTTCAAGCTTTGCAATTTATGATGAAGTAAAACAACACTGAATGCTAAAATTCACATTTACATAAATAATTGTCTGATTAATAAATTAATCCACATTTCTTAACTGCTCATTATATAGTGGAGTATGACTGTCAACAACCTTCAGAAAACTACCACTTGTAGAAGGATACTTCCATTCCACCAGACTGATGCAGGCTCTGCGTATGGGGTTGTTAAGGGTGAGGCAGAATAGAGCCCGTGGAGGCCTGCTGTTGGTGGCACTACCCTGCTTCTTGCTCTTTGCATACTGTTGCCTCTTCCTCTGTGACAGCGAGCCCACAGGAGCTGTCTCTGCTGCCAAATTCCCACTCACAGTCTGTAAGGCATCACCCCTGGCATGCCTCGCAGCATGGATTGCAGCTTGCCAGGACAGTGCACCAGACTGGGGGAGTGACTGACTGGAGTGAGAGGGGCTTCCAGACCACAGTGGAGGAGCGTCAACAGAGGCAGGGGCCCTCGTGCCGAGAACATAGTTTGTCCCTGAAAATTGGAGAAAGATTTTTAAGGTCAAGAGTGTTACAATGATAGCAGAAGTCATTAAAAAAGACAGTGAGTAACAACATGTGATTAACATTTCTACTTTTTTGTTTGATTATTTGTTTACTGTTCTATTTTTAAAAATGGATATAGAGTAAGGAACTTCTGCCACCATTACCAGGTATTACTGTTATAAATTAAATTGGGCATTCTGTGTTCTGTAAATATTTGGATGTTATAATGTAGTGTTCTGTAATGTCATTTTAATGTTATAATAACTATTTAAAAGAATAGTTTTGTTTTCTTTAATAAATCGGTACCATATATCTTTCTTATATGTACAGGTTGGGAATAGGCTAATTCCCCACAGGAGTTTTCATAATCGTTTTATCCAAGGGTGCCAATCACTCCGCAGTTGACTGTATATAAAGCAGTCTTTTAAAGCAGGTTAAACTGAGACTGTGAGATAGAAAGAGAGAATCAATATGCTGTCATGTGGGAGTGCACTTTCTAGGTCACTTGTTCTGTCAATTCCAGCTTCATTGCCATATGAAACACATCTTTCAAGTGTATCATACAAAGCCTCTTCATCTGACTATAACTTGCTGGTGGGCAAACATAATGCTTATTTCGGTACTATTTCTGTGTAGACAGCACAGCGTGCAGACTAGTATGCCCCATCTCAGGAACACATTATGAAGTAAATCAAATCAAGAAGCACTTCATATAAAATATACTTGGCCCACACAGAAGAGCATGCTATTAATATCAACTCACAAGAAATGTTTAGACAAAGTAAATCTCCTTGACAACAGCACAAACAGCCATCTCAAAGAGATAAAAGGCGCTGAAATTATTTTACATGGTAAATTAAAATTATGTCGAGTACAAAGTATTTTTGTGCCATAAATCATTTCACTATGGAAACATAGGGCATATATGTAATAGGTCTGCATCAATCAATTATTGTACAGTATATTGAGTTCTGACTACTCAGAATATGTTTATTTATTTTCTATAATGGAAATTATATGATAACTGGTGCTATAAAATAAATACAGATTTACACTTTATAGTCAGCTGTTTGTGTAAGCACATAATTTACATCTAAATGTGTCGGTACTAGAGTAGAATAATCCCCCTTGGTGCTCCAACTGATTTCACTACAATGCACCTTGGCTCATAGTTCTTGGCTCAAAGGTGTCTGATGGCGTTAAGGTCAGGGAAAACGGCCAAATTGTTCAACAAAATTGGGGGAATTGTTTTTTACCCACTTTGCTTTAGGAGATCACAGAAGACTGATGAACTAGCTTGCTGTAACTGTGGTCGACTAGTGGTTCACGTACTGGACTGGGGACCAAAAGAGCTAGGGTTCAAATCCTACTTCTTTCAAGCTGCCACTGCTGAGCCCTTAAGCAGGGTCAAACCTATATTGAGTGCTTATATTGTATATGAGAGCGTAAGTTGCTCTGGATGGGGGTGTCTGCTCATTGGCCAAATAATTTAGAGATTTGCAA
The DNA here is from genome assembly GCA_034779995.1 of Parotocinclus haroldoi. Lineage (NCBI taxonomy): Eukaryota > Metazoa > Chordata > Actinopteri > Siluriformes > Loricariidae > Parotocinclus > Parotocinclus haroldoi. Next base: position 14,570 of record JAUZST010084778.1, read on the forward strand.
TAACACAGTGTGCAGGTACATTGATGAACAAAACTATGATAACAGTAGTGAGATTATTATAATGTCTATTCTCTTATGTAATTCAATCCTTTCTTTTGAAAATCACATCATTAATATAACAGATTGAATAAATAGAATGGGGGGGCATACATTTCAGAATTTTAAATATCTGATTATCCTTGTTATCCCAGTATGAGTTCATATTATTCAGAACAGGATATTACTCTGGATAGAGGTGATCAGGGTTGCTCTGGATACAGCTGCCACAGTGAACATGTGGTCAGAAACCAGGATCACATAACTACGTATAAATGTAAATACAATTGTAAATACAAATTATCAAATTATTTTTGATTCACTTAGATTCACTTGATTCACTTAGATTAAGCTATGGCCGACTGTTTGCTCACAGATACGATGGCCAATCTTAAAGGGTCAATCTTAAAAGTAGTAGTAGTGTTACTTTCCGAGCTGGGAAATGTCATACCTGCAGCACACCAAATGTAAATAGATTGTTTACCAATAACACAGTGTACAGGTATAGTGGGGAACAAAAGAATGAGAGCAGTATTGAAATGCTTGTTATCTATTATTCTCCCATCTCATTGAATGTTTTCTATCACATAATATAACAGTTTACGTGTAACTAGATGACTAAAATGTTTTAAAAAAGCATACATTCCATAAGTTCAAAAATCTGATTATCCATGTAATCCAGCATGATTTCACAATATCTAAAACAGCCATTAATGATGTTCCGTCTGTATGTGGTTTAGGTCAGTTGACAGAAATGAACATTTCTTACCTAAACCAAAAGACGTTTTTTCACGGGTTTTCATTAATGTTGCCACTTTTTGAACCACTGCACAAATTAAATAACCTAAATGTATTGTTATTGTTGTTATTATGTGTCTTGCTTTTAAAAGGAAAAACTATTAAAGTAATGAAATAATTATTGAACACTAAACACTGTACCCTGCAAGAAGCCATTCTTGGGTCATTCCTGCTTCCACGCAACCGACATGTTTGCTGCTTTCACAAAGAGTGCATCACTTCATGCTATTGGATGCATAGACTGACTAGTCGACTGCAGCATCCACATGTCACCATTGGGTGTTTTAGTCGGCCAGTCGAAATGAGAAAAAAACAGTACCAAGAATGCAGGAAGACAGAAAGGAAAGCAGATCTTCTTAAAACACTGTACCAGTCAAACTTTGGTAGTACTGGAAATACTTTAGGAAATATTATTTCAATCTGCAGTGCTTCATTTAATTTAAAAGGAACACCTGCAACCCCCAAGCAGGCACTAAGTAAAAAGACACATAATACAGTAGCCTTCACAACAAGATATAAAAAGGCTTACACTGTCTTAGCTATCAATCACCGTTTTCAAACCCTAACGTACAAGCTTATCTAATTATGCCTTTTACCATCAAAGAAAATGAGCCGTTTTGGTGTCTGAAAGAGGTTGCACAAAGATCTGTACATTGGTATTTTCCATTTGCATTTTATTTTACATATAAAAACACAGAAGTGCTAAAGTGGGAGGTACCTGTGTAATCAGTGTTGTAGCAGGATCTGGTTCAAATTGTTTACTTTTGTATTATTTTGCACATTTATTTAGCCGAAGGAAGCACTGAAGCTGGATTTGTAATTGTAACTCATTTTAATTTAGAATTTGACTGTTAAAAAAGGACCTCCATAGTTTATTTTTACATTTTAGCAATGAAAAACACAAACATTTAAGCATGGAGTGGGGTTTGTAAAACTAGTAATTACTAGTTTTTTAAGACAGCGACATAACTTTCCATCACCGAACAAGCACACATGCACACACATTTACACCAATCAGCCAAATTAATAATAGCACCTTGTCTGTAAGGACATTTAAGGTTCATGCTAGACATCAAATGAACATCCACACGAATGCCTGAAGCCTTCCTAGGAGAACATTGCGCAGAGCGTTACACTCCCTTTACTGACTTGTCTTCTTCCCAGAGTGCATCCTAGTGTCATCACTTCCCCAAGTAAATGGTACGCATGTAACCAACCATCCACGTGATGGAAAAGAAAACAGGACTGTTGAACACCCCACAATGTGCATATATTTACAATCCCCAACACCTAGCATCGATTTTAAAAAGCCAGTTCACCCAGTGGCATGTTTTTGACAGGCAGGTGGCAAAATGAGTACCCAAAGGAAACCCACACAGATTCAGGAGAACATACTAAACTCCGCCTAGTCAAAGAACTGAACAGGAATGGCTTGTGTTTTAATGTCAAATTTAAGTTTGTTACATTCCAAAAGCAATATTAAAATAAACTCATCAAGCTGCATGTCAGTGAAGACAAACAAGTCATTTGTGTATGTTTGCAATTTAACATTGTCTGCCCACTGCATTGGAAATGACATGATGGCAGTGCACAATTTACAGTCTAAACCTGACCACAATAGCAACATGAATGTTAACAAATAGGACAAGCCAACAGTAAGCCCTTTTGCAGACACATCATTGCCTTGCCTTAGTCCTCATTACCACAGGTGTATGCCAGATATGTCTGCATAACATTCTATCAGACAGGATGTTGATCAAAATGACCAAAACACTGCCATCAACACACAGTAATTTAGATATTTTGCACATACTGGTTATTTCAAATAATAATTTTCATTTAACACAATAACAAGATCATTATGACTGGTATGGACGTTAAACAGCACATACCTGTATAGGAAAATCTGTTTCGTCTCTCAGTGAACTATATCTATCATAGTTCCAATACTTTTGTCGTTCTGCATATGATAATTAGATTACAATATCAAAAACTGTGTGTATCACACTTAAAGAAGTAGGACACAATCTCAGATTCACTTAAGCATGCAAACTACATTAATTTAACTATAAGTAATGTACTTACTGATTGTGATGGTACAGTAATTAGGGAACTGGCATATGAAGCAGCTGGTAAAGCTGCCACTTTTGGGCCACTGAACAAGGCCATTAACTCACAATTGCAACAGTTCTAAGAATTTTAATATCCATACATATTTACTGGGAATGAAATTAGATGCACAAATGGTGATACACTAAACACATTGTATTATATTAGGCCTATATAGTTTATAGTTGTTTTTTTACATTAAGTAGTCATAACACGAGTGTTAAACGTTCCTTTGGCCTAAGGATTGTGACAAATTACTGATTTTAGTCACTTTTTGGACAATATAAACAGTGTGCATTCTATTGTAACGGTAAAAGAAACATGCATTAGAAGATCTAGTTTTTGTGTTTGTAGCGCAAAAAGTAAGACGGTTTTACTGCCAAGCCAATTGACACAGCAGTTCTTATGCTATGTCGTGTTTGAGGCGCTTGATTTCTACTTAGTTTATAATCATTTTAAGAAACAGAGAACATATAAAACACTGTATATAAAACACTTAATAGTTGACAATTTATATTTAAGCAGTAAGTGATAAATGATTTTTAAACACCGGATTCAGAGAGCGAGCGCTCAAGCATCTCTACGTAAATCCGCGCACCCGGTTCTCCTTTACCTTCAGTCGGTTCCCCTGGCTCTTCCATTCCTTCCTCCACATTGAAAGTCCTTTTAAGGTACCAATTTCTCCACAGGAATAAATAAAGTCGCGTTTAATTGTTGTTCATGCCTTTAATTCGGCATTAGAAAGTGCTTCGCGCAGTTCCCTGAGCGCCATGGAGCGCAACATCCGGGTGATGTTCTGCTCACATCTCCACTTCTTCGCATCCGCGCGTTACAGAAAGATTACGGCATAAATCTAGTCGTGCTTAGTTAGAAAAGTGTGTTAAAATGCACTTAAAGAGTCTGCAATTACTACAACTACACGATCGGTGCCATATCAGCTAGAAGCAACAGTTCATCAGGGATGTGAACTACAGCGCCGCGGTTCCTCACCGGAACGTCACCGCACGTCTGTTTAATCCTGCGAGCTCCTGCACTCAGATGCTGTTTTAAAAGAGTATATGTACGCTGCCCGATCACTTTATTAGGTACGCTTTCTTGTTTTTACGTTCAGTTCATACATTCATTAGAATTTCATCAGTCCCACTTGCCATTTTGAAGCACTTTGAAGGTCTACAATTCATGTAATCCCCTTTACCCTTTTCTCTAATGGCCAGGACCCCCCACAGGACCACCACAGATCAGGTACTAGTTGGGTGTTTTGTAGCACACAGTCCAGAGTGACAGTGCAGTGTTCAAAAGGGACTGCGATATCCTAGCGGTTAAGGTACTAGACTTTGGATTTGGTGGTCCAGGGTTCAAATCCCACCTCTGCCAGTCTGCTGTAGTTGGGTCCTTAAGCGAGTCCAATTGCTGAATTGTAAAACTGTATCAGTTGTAAGTCGCACTGGATAAGGGCGTCCAATAAATGCAAAAGCTCCAGCTGCAAGGCTGTCTAATCCACTCACACCAGCAAAACACACACTAACACATCACCATGTCAGTGTCACAGCAGGAGCCAGTCAGTGTGAAGGAATTTTTGTTAACAGTCAACAATTTACAGTTTACAATAGTCCAAGCAACATCTGATCACTGAATCCTTTACTTCATGTGTCTTGGTGTGCTTCCATATGGGCCTCAGTGGGGGTTTGGACAAGTGACTGTGTAAGAAACTCAGCACTACTTGATTCTATTAGGTCTCCAAGTACTTTGCGTAAAGCTTAGAGGTGTGTTTTGGTTGATCATGGTGCTGCAATGTAAATCCTTTTCAACACAGATTAAACCAAGGATCTTCACTAGAGCTTTAAGACCTTTGGTCATAGAAGAATCTTCATGGTTCCCTATGATTTGTGACCATTATATTACTACTAGGAATAATTAAAAATTCTTTCTCTCACTGATTCTCCAGTGTATGGACTGAATTTGTCAAATAATTCTGTTTTATCCCAGTGTACGATGGTCAGGGTTGCTGGTATTTACTGGGAACAGGCAGAGATACAACCTGAACAGAACAAAAGTTAATTGCAGGTTCTGTTACAGCACCTCTTGATCTTCACATTACAAATCCAGCACAGGGTTCAAATTACCTCAGAAACAGAAACTGCTGTTTCCAGCTGCTGGGATCTTAGTTCTGAGCCTCAGTAGATTATAGTGCCAAAGTCAACATATTCAAAAATACAATTAAAATAATAGACACAAAACACATAGTTCTGATGAAATGTCAATGATAACATTTGCCTGTTTACTGGAGTTCAGAAAGCTAACTGATGAGGTGGTCTATCCTATTTCTGCAGAGAACTACCTATATTTATCATAGATGCATTAACCTCTTTGATAACCACCCCACATTTCTGACCTTCATCCATCATCAGATTTTCACACAAGTCCTAAAGGTAAAGCAGAAAAAGTTTTTTTATTTGTATTTCATTGCAGACAATTTGTCTAGTCAACTTCATTTCAGTTGCTAATAAATTGCAACACATTTCAAAAAAGTTGGGACAGGGTAGGGGTGGGCAATATGACAATATCTTATCGTATGGTGATTCAGTTTGTTATTGTGATAGACGATATGTTTTACTGAGTATATCGAGGATATCGTCAGAGCTTCAAGAACAC